>PVJO010004970.1:0-103446 GCA_004026905.1 Hystrix cristata | reverse complement strand
TTCTGGATTCCTAGTCACCATATTTTACCTGCTTATCAATGCACACTCAATACTTGATGTTGGCTCCACTAATAGTAGCTATTTGCCAGGACAACAAAGCCACACTCTGTACTATCCACTGATGCCACACTCTTATTGGGCTGGGATGTTTCACAGTATTTAAATTTGGGAAAGTCTTAACTCACTCCATACCTTCTGCCTATCTAATAGCATGACATAGAAAGATGAACTTCTAAGGATTTGCCCCAAACACAATTTTATCTGACTGTACTATAATTTCAGAGCTACTGTTGGTCTTGTCCCACAAACAAGACCATTACTAAATATGCCCATAAGAATAATCTATGCTAAAATATAGCCTCCCCAGGACCTGAAATCCTGATACTTGAAAAACAACAATTTGGGGAAGAGAAAAAAAAAAGATACACATCTCTGGGATTCAGGAGGAAGCCGACAGGAAAACTAGAAACTACAGAAAAGCTGGAAAAATGGAGTATGATTCAGAGAAAAGAATGAATCGGTCTAGAAAGCTGACCCTAGCTCCCAAGGAGGTGACCTGTTTCTGCTTACACAAGGTAACCTCGGAGAGGGTCAGCAGCTCCAAGGAGAAACAACAGACTGGGCCAGCAGTACTAGCCCCAGAAAGAGCCCACAGTCTTGTTAACTGAAAAATAGTATGGGCTTTTACACTAAAAGTGACTTATTCCATATGGTAGGGTAGAGTTGGAGAAGAAATCCAGTGCAGAGCCACCGTATTTGATAGGGTTTAATCACAGGTCATTTTGGGGAAGGGTTAATTGTTGAAGATTGAGCCATAGGGCAACTACTGAAAAACTATACTGTAGGGTTTCTGGTGTCACTCTACCACAGCGACTGGGTGGGAGGCAGCCAAAAGAGATAGTCGTGAGGAGGGTGCAGGCCAGATGTAGACCCCTCTGAGAAGTTTAGGCTCAGGCAAGGAATACTGGGACCCCATCCTTTGTGGTGAGAACCAGGGTGGTTCTGGGAGCCTTTCAGAGGGGACCAGGTCTGAAAGTGCTGGTATTAAGTCCAGCTATCTACTTGATCTTCTCCCCCCACCACCACCTGGCTGCCAACATGCAGCACACAACTCAGTGGTCTGTTTACTTTCCAACATGAGCAGGAATATGCCTTGCCTTAGACAGATGCCACAGTTTGAAATGTAAAAAGAGAGGGGCCTCTGGAGCTGGGGGTGTGGGGGGTACTTCACAAACCTCACAAACCCACAGGCCGTCAAGATAGCTGTGACTTGAGTGCACAGATCAACATGGGAATGGGGGGCGCTGCCGGAGTGAGTACAGCCCTCTTGAAGAAACCACTGACCAATCAAACTCAAGAGGAAAAGTGGGAGAAGATTGGGCATCCACACACAGAAAGCCAAGTATGGAAACAAAATATGCCTTAGCAGTGATACACTATCTCTTTTCCAGATATGGTGAATTTCCATACTGCAGACCCTGGAAATAAACCACTCATTCAAAAACAGAGAAGAATTTTTGTGATCACTTCTCTTTTTCTTCACTGACTTTGGAAATTTTCTTTTTCTTCTTTAATTTTTTATTATTTTTCACTTTATTTTGCTCTGTTTTCTTTTTTCTTGTTTGTTCTTTTCTGTTACCTTTATCTAATGCTATTAATTTACTTTTAATCCTTAATAGGATTCCTTATCTCACTTTTCTTTCATCCTTCTCATCTTTATTGTCTTTATTTTTCAAATTTTAGCATTTTGATTTTCCCTTCCAAACTCTTGTATATTTACTAGTATTTCTAGTAAGCATTAGTATAGATCTAGTATTACTATTAAGCATAATATAGCTCTCTTTCCCATAGTTAAATGTGGTACAGTGGTAGCTTCTATTGGTTCTTATGGTGTGTCAATATCCACTCTGTCTTTGAGTCTATTTTTGTTGCTGATTCTGTTGCTATTGCCAGAGTGGCATAGTTGTTGCTATATTTGGTTTTTATTATATGCCAATATTTGGTTTGTCTTTGTGTCATTAATAGTACTGCAATTCATTTCCAGAGAACTGTGTGCTGGGCCAATTACATTGCACCCTTCTGTCTCCAAATTAATGAAGGGAATTGGATCTTGCGACAGAGTCTAAGGCCTATAGTAAGCCTCACCCAGAGTATGTCACTGAAAAGCAGAAATGAATTATGGAGTCTCCATACTAGCAACAAAGCTATACCAAAACAAAAAAATCTCAGTGCACACACACACATACACACACGCACATGCACATGCATGCACACACATACAAATATGAAAAGACAAGGCAACAAAATGCTTCCAAAAACTCTGAATTTCCCCAAAGCTGATTCATAGAGCATCAATGGGAAGGGAATCAAAACCCAAACATAGGAATTAAATGAAATGATAAAAGAAGAGACAAAAAATTAGATCAATAAGTTACTCAGTGATGAGATTATCTCAAAGATGAGATAATGGACTTAAACAAAATGATCAGGGATCTTACAGAAGACATAGTAAGATCTACCTGAGCCAAACAAAATGATACAAAACAGGAATAACCAACTTAGCAAATAATTGGAATACATGAAAAGGTGCCAGACAGAAAGCCAGGAGGTTAAAAATTCTACTGAGTGTATGGGCAGCAGAATGGACTGATGTAAGGACAGAATGTCACCAATAGAAGATGGGGCTGATACAGTTGACCATATACTCAAAAATATGTTAGAAGCAACAAGAGAACATGGACAATGGATCCAACAGCTGCTAGACGATGGAAAAAAAGACTAATCTAAGATTACTCGGAATTACTGAAAAATCAGAAGACAGTATGAATGGCCTAAAAAACCCTTTACAGAAATAATAGCAGAAAACTTTCCAAACATGGGAAAAGAATTTAACATACAGATAAGTAAGGCACATAGAATCCCAAGTATCCATAATCAGAAGAGAACTCCATGATAGATCATAGATGAAATCCCAGAAATCCAACACAAAGGCTAAATCTTAAAAGATTCTAGAAAGAAAGCAATGAATCACTTATCTTATAATCCATTAGAATTAAATCAGATTTCTCAACAGGAAACTTAAATACCAGGAGAGCCCTGAAAGAAAATAATTTCCAATACAGACTGATACATCCTACAAAGCTACCTTTCAAAATTGATGGAGAAATAAGGTGTTTCCATGGCAAAGAGTATCTCAAGAAATTAATGACTGCTAAACCCAGAACCCCAAAAAAACTTCTCAAGGATCTCCTAGAAAGAGACAATAAAGGCAAGAATGTGAAAAAGTCTAATGGGATGAATACACCAAGGAGGGTGAACAGTTAAACAGAAGAGGAAAAAAAAAAAGAATCAGCAACAGTAAAATAAAGTAATGGCAGGAATAAGGTAACTTTCAATAACTCTCAATGTGAATGGTCTCAATCCCCAAACAAAAGACGTGGATTGGCAGACTGAATAAAAATACAAAACTCAACAGTATACTGTGTGTAAGAGACACATTTAATCCAAAATGAAATCCATAGACTAACAGTAAAAGGATTTAAAACAATATTCCATGCAATGGGACTCTAAAAACAAGCAGAAAGGAGCAGTTATCTTATTTTTAGACAAAGTGGACCTCGAGCCAAAATATATCAGAAGAGGCAAAGAAGGTCCCTACAAATGAGTTAAGGGAAAAACACAACAGAAAGAGATAACAATCAAATATATATGCACCAAACACCATTGTGCACCCACCTTCATAAAGCAAACACAAATGAGTCAGATAAACATCAACACAATTATAGTGCAGGACCTTAGTACATATAACTAATATACAGATCAAGTAGACAAAATATCAACAAAGCAATATCAGAGTTGAACCACACCTTAGAACAAATGGACCTAATAGATATAAAGATCAGGAAATAAAGTAGTAAAATTGAGACTAAAAGAATACAAAAAATCAATGACTTAAAGTGGTGGTTCTTTGAAAAAATTAAAAATAGACAAACTCTTAGCCAGTCTTACCAAAAAAAGGAAAGAGACCAAAGTCAATGCAACTAGAAATAAAAAGGCTGAAATCATAATGCTGCCAAAATCCAGAAGATGATTAGTAATGACTTCAAGAAACTGTATTCCAATAAACTGGATAATCAAGAAGAAATGGAGAGATTCCTAAACAAATACAAATTACTAAAACTGAACCAAGAAGATATAACAATCCAATAACAGGCAATGAAGTTGAAGTACTAATTACAAACCTACCAACTAAGAAAAGCCCAGAACTTGATTAATTCACTGCTGAATGCTACAAAAGCTTCAGGGAAGATCTAATGCCAAAATGTCACAAACTCTTTAATGAAACTGAAAGAGAAGGAATATTCCCAAAATAATTCCTGGAAGCTAGCATTACCTTGGCTCCAAAAACAGTTAAGGACCCAAATGAAAAAGAAAGCTACAGGCCATTCATTTTAATTAACATGGATGCAAAAATCTTCAACAAGATGCTGGCAAATAGAATGCAGCAAATTATCAAAAGGATTATACATCATGACCAAGTAGGCTTCATCCCAGGGATACGAGGATGGTTCAACATACACAAATCAATAAATGAAATACTTAAAATAAGGAGAAGCAAGCAGAAAAATCATTTCATCATGTCAACAGATTTGACAAAATCCAATATCTATTCCTAATAAAAACGCTGAAGAAAATAGGGATAAAAAGACCTAATCTTAATCTGATAGAAGCCTTCATGACAAAAGTATAGCCAACATCATCTTAAATGAGGAAAAGTTGAAAACTTTTGCTCTAAAATCAGGCACAAGACAAGGATGTTCACCATCTCCACTGTTGTTCAGTAGAGTACTCGAAATATTAGCTACAGCAGTCAAGTAAGAGAAAGAAATAAAATGGACAGGTATGGGAAAGAACTAAATCAAACTATCATTATTTGCAAATGTCATGATCTCTTACATAGAAGACGCAAAAAATTCCACCAAAAGACTCCTACACCTAATAAACAAATTCAACAAAGCAGCAGGACACAAAACCAACACATGAAAATCTGTAACATTTCCATACATTGGTAATGAACTCACTGAGAAAGAAATTAGGAAAAATAATACCATTTTTTAACAGCCTCAAGAAAAATTAAATTCTTAGGAATTAACTAAAGAAGAAAGTGAACAATCTCTACATGAAAGCTACAGTATTCTGGAAAGGGAGATTGAAGAGGACACCAGAAAATGGAAAGATATCCTCTGCTCCTGGGATAGGCAGAAGCAGTATTGTCAAAGTGGCCATACTTCCAAAATATATATATAAATTTAATGCAATCCCAAATCAAAATATCAAAAGTATTCCTGAAAGCACTACATAAAACAATTATAAAATTCATATGGAACCAACAAGAGCAAAGCAGGAGGCATCACAGTTCTGGATTTCAAGTGATAGTATAAAGCCACAGTGACAAAAACAGCATAGTACTGGCACAAAAACCGACATATAGGTAAATGAAACAGAGCAGAAGATGCAAAATCAACTCCAGTCATGTTCAGATATCTGATTTTTGACAAAGGGGCTAATAAATATATGCTGGAGTATATATATGCTGCAGTAAAGATTGTCCTTTTAGCAAATGGTGCTAGGAAAACTGACTGTACACATGCAGAAGATTGAATATAGATCCGTATTTTTCACCACTTGCTAAACTAAAATCAAAGTAGATCAAAGATCCAAATAGTAGTGCAAGAACACTTAATCTGCTGGAAGTTAAAACAGGTAGAACTCTTAAAGACATAGGTATAGGCAAGGACTTTCTGACTAGAATCCCAAGTGCCCAAGAAATAACATCAAGAATTGAGAAGCGGGATTATATCAAATTAAAAGCCTTTTGCCCTGCAAAAGAAACAACCAACAGAGTGAAGACATAACCTACAGCATGGGGATAATTTTTTTCCAGTTACGCCTTGGACAGAGGACTAATATCTTGGATATATATAAGGAACTCAAAAAATTAGACCTCCCTGAAAATAAAAGACCGAATCATAAGATGGGCAACTGAAATGAATAGATACTTCTCAGAAGAAGGAAAAACCCATAAATACACAAAAACAGGTTCTATATATTTGGCCATAAGAGAAATATAAATTAAAACAACACTAAATTTCCCTCTTACTCCAGCAATGATGGCTGTCATCAAGAAATCAAATAATAAGAAATACTGGTGAGGTTAAAAGGCAAAAGGAACACTTCTGCATGTTTAGTGGGAATGCATAGCACAATCATTATGGAAATCAGTATGGAGACTCCTCAAAAAAACTAAAAACAGAAATTCCATTTAACCCAGCTATCCTTTTTCTGGGTATCTTTGGAAATGTTAAAGACATCCTATTACAGTGATACATGCGTATGTTTATAGCGGCAAAACTCATCATAGCTAAATCTTGGAAGTGGCATTAGAAGTCAACAGATGAATAGATAAAGCAAATGTGGCATTTATACACAATAGAACACTATTCTGTCATAAAGAAGGATAAATTTGAGTCATTTGTAGGAACACAGATGCACCATGAGACCATAATGTTAAGTGAAATAAATCAGACACACAAACCTTAATATTGTATGGTTTCTCTTATATGAGAACCCCAAAGCATAAGAAAATTAAAGAGCAAAATAAAAGAGAGATAATAGGATACAGTGAAATAGATCTTTTACCAAAGGGAAGGGGACTAAGAGATGGAGGGAAGAGGAAGGGAAGGGAGAGGAAGGGGAAAAAGAATTAAAAAAAGAATTAAGATGTGTCATATACATGTACTGACTCCCAACTATCAATGTAATCGTTATGTACTGGAAACATGTAATAAAAATTTAGCAGGGTGTGGTGGCTCACACCTGTAATACCAGCACTGAAGAGGCTGAGGCAGGAGAATTGCCATGAGTTTGAAGTCAGTCTGGGCTACATAGTGAGTGCAAGGCCAGCCTGAACTACATAGTTAGACTCTGTCTCAAACACCAAAAAAAAAAAAAAAAAAAAAAAAAAAATTAAAGAATAGCCTATGCTAACTTAATATAAAATTGAATACGAAGATAAATCTGTTCCACCCATGCCCCTCAGGCCTGAGTCCCACTGAGCAGCAGTGTCAATAAACTCACTACTTTAACAAGCTTATTAAAACAATTAAAGATCTGAACCAATGGGCAGAATTTATAGGTCTATTATTATGGTCTTTTCTCCAAATACATCATACAAAAGTTGTTTTGTAATCCACCCTTGGCCTCCTGTGTACAGCACAGCATCCCACCATTTGTTTGCTCATAATTGAAAAGTTACTGCTGAGCTACCATTGCAGTAATATTTTGTTCCTTGATAGAGACTTGAGCAGCCAAGAAAGCACGCTGTCCAAAGACATGTTCAGTAGGCTCATTAGTTACCACATTTTTCCTATTAATCATGAAAGTGTTGGCAGTATCAGCATGTAGAGGCTTCTGTGTGACCCATGTCCTCATATACATGCATGAATGGGATGAAACAGAAGTCTTGTGTGTCCAGCTCGCCTCAATCTAGTCACATACATGCAAGAGCATCAAGAGCTGATGCAGGCAAAATGATTCAACCAAATGATGTGTAAAAGATAAAAGTACAGAAGCCTAGAGAATAGGAGAAAATGGTCTCACACTTCTGATCTCTGAATGTATTCTCAAGGGACTATAAGAGGCGAGCAAGAGGAAAAATGATATTTCTTCTACCATTAAAAGTTTGCTATCAATATCACCAGTATTATTAGTGAGTGTTTTCTGTACATCACTTGACATTTTCTGTATGTCATGACCACTTGAGAGGCAAGAAATTTTAGAGGTGCTCAAATATCAGCAAGACAACTTTTTTAAAACATTCCCCAATCCCTAAATTTCTCTGGATCTATGAGTCAACAACCACTGCTCACAGACCATCTTAAAATGGATTAGCAAATTCAGGCCTTTTAGCTGGATCCACTTCAGTCAAATTCTAACTTAGACCAGAACATCATTCCATAAGAGTGCATGAGCAGTCACCCAAAATAATATTTTGGAGCATTAATAATAACAACATATGGTGACATATCAGTGCTGATGTTTCTCTTCAATGATCCACAGGGGCTAAAATAATAGGTTCACAAGGCATCATTTACACAAGGGAGACTAGAAGTAGAATATTTATGCTACTTGAAAAATCTATTTCTAAGGATTTTCAAACAGAGCAATAACACTGAGCCATCAAACAGAAGTACAGAGTTGGAGATTGGCTCTGCTCTGCAATTCTAAATACTTACAGGGCCTATATGGATCATATCCCATTCTATAGACTAAAGTCCTTCATTTCATATCTGTAATGGAGATCGAAAAGGCTACAAGAAGGTTTCCATGAGACAAGATATGTCAAGTAATACATAGAGGTAAAGGGGAAGGAATGATGAGGTGTCAGAAGGGAAAAAGGGGCAAGAAGCTAGGAAACCTAGATCCCCTAAATGTCTTAAATGACATTCTAACAAAGAACTCCAGATTTGAACTACCACAAATGGATTTCTCCTTATATAAACTGCACCTCTGCCAACAGAGAAGGGAAAAAGCAAAGTTAAACAGAACTAGCTATTTAGTTTAGAAAGGCCTTACTTTCACGTTTAAGAAAATTACCTGTAGCAGCCTTTTGTTTTGGTTTCACCAGCACTATCCCTATCAAAGAATCAAGAGGGTGATGGGCCTGGTGCCATCATTGATGTTCTGTTATGTAAAACTCTATCCCCTGCCTCCTTCTGAATACCTTGTGTATTAGTCAGATTTTCATTACTGTGACCAAATATCTGGGAAAGTCAACTGTACAAGCAAAATAATTTATTTCAGATCACAGTTTCAGAGGTTTCCGTCCATGGTCAGCTGGCTCCAAGACAGAAACATCACCATGGAAGGCCATGCAGGGAAGCTGTTTAACTCACGTTATCCAAGAAACAGAGAAGAGAAGGATCCAAGAAAAGATAACCCTTCAAAGGCATGCCCCCACTGACCTACTCCTTCAAACGAGGTCCTACCTTCCAACAGTGCAATGAACTGGGAACTCAACAAAAGCTTAATCCACTGATGAGAGTAATGCCCTAATGATCTAATCACTTTCCAGAAACCACAACTCTGAAACCATAAGCCTTTTGGGGGACATTTTTTATTCAAACCATAACGAGCTGTTATCTCTCCAAAGACGTCCATGACAGTTGGATAATATATGAGAAAAGAAATTAAACTGACTGAATCAGTCTGGAAGCTTTAGTTGTTTCTGTTCAGAGCTGAAGGCTGTGTTTCAGAACAGAGGTAGGTCAAGTAGGGAATAGCCCCTGCCTACTCCAATCAATAAAGAGAAATGGAGCAAATATAGGCTAAAAGTTAATTTCCTAGAAAAGGGAGAAAGGCAAAAGGGAAAAGGATGGTTTCTGCAGGTGTCTCTGTATTATAACTCCACTGGATTACACGATTATCCAGTCTGCTGGGATCAGCCATATTATGCAAGGATTTCAGGAGGCATCCTATGTGGGGCCAGTAAGTGCATCCCAAAGATCAGTCATAGCTCTTTGAGATTCGCAAAGACTCAGTACACACCTCTAGCTCTGGCCTACAGTGGCCTTACCCCATGAGTTTACTACCCAGTTTGGCTAGTAGCCCAGTGACTGAGAAGTAATAAGACCAAAGATGGGACGGCAATGTAAAAGAGAGGTATGCTTGAAAGTCACACTTGGTAGATCCAGAAATTCCATAGCCTAAAAGGAGATCAAAAAAGGGAGAAGCCGACCTTAGAGGAGCCATGAAGAGGCCTGCAGACTACTGCAGACTAGCAGCCTAATTGGTGTGACCAAATAGACTGGCTCTTAAATGGCTTGGCCAGAGATACTGTAACTTTGTTCCCAGGCCAGCACAGAAACATGCCATCATTAAATGGTAGCTATGAAGCCTACCCATTATAGAACTGGAACTTAAGAACAAGGAGCAGCCTAAGAGCTAGGGCTAGGTTACCATTATCTGGTCCTCACAGTAGCAGTATGCACCTTTGCTGAGTAGAAGCCCTCTGCACTGAACTGATGATCATCTGCCCTATCTACAGACAAAGTAATCCTCTAGATTCCCTCTCAGAGGAAGAACAAGCATAATTTCTCACGAAGGCATACTATGCAGACTTACTAATTTGTTTCATACTCACTAGCTCTTTTGAGTCCCACAGTGGCCCAGGAGAATAAGGAAGACACTGAAATGTGAGTCCCAAGAAGTTCAGGTACTACTCTTTGGAAATTACCTGGTCTCTACAGAAGATAGTCCCTTGATTCTGTTTTTCAGCTGTAAACACTAATTGAGCCTCTCTGTCTTGGTCTGCCATCCGTCCAACTCTGTACATTAGGGAGGGCAAATTGCAATGTGTTTGCAAAAGTTCTATCATAGTGTAGCATACTATTCAAAAGTTAGGATCTGATGTTTGAGAAAAAGCAGGATGCACTGTCTCATTTTACAGGAAAGAAAAATAAAAGGTTCAAAGATGTGAAGAAATACGCGAAATCAATTTCACCTGTCATGACTGTCACCAGTCATCTAAAATTCTTAGTATTTTCTGTGGGACATGGAGACTTAGGAGATAGCTGTTGTGGAGGTCTAGCTGTCCCCAAGCAAATGGTGGTACTAGAAAAATGTGCTTTCCAGTCCTCCTTCCCATGGTGTTTTTATCCATTTTTTTCTCCACTTATTTTGTTTCTTTGCTGTCCTCAGGGTCCCTTTTCACTTTCAAGTCACTCTCAGGCAAAGACTTGACATCAATCATTTACATTTCAGTATGAATAGACTAAAGCTAATATAGATATTCTTTTACTTACAATGGGTTCCATTCTAACAGAGCTAAAGCAAAAAATATCAATTCTCTCATTCAGTGTGAAGGCATCCCAAATGAAGGCTCTTCAAAAAAGACTCACTTCTGAAAACCATAAAATATTCAGCTGCTTCTGAGTATTATCACTCTAGTAACCCTTCAGTAAGTAGGACAGAAGGTCCGGGAGGAAGCTTCTCATGATACCAGATACTCTTAGCACTTGTCTATCCTGCTTAAAGAGGTAGCTGTTGATAAGTGCTAGACAGTCATTATTGTTCAGGGCTTAATAAATGACGTTGGCAAAATAGTAATAGTATTTAACATTAAGAAGCCATAAGGAAAAAAAAGGAGGTATTTTTTTTTACTTGTAATGATAACTCTATTGACAGAAAAAGAAAAAAAAAATAAACATACATGGTTAATTTTCCAAACTTCTTTAGCTTCCAAGGAGCCACAGAATCAGACCTCATCTTGAGGCATGTAATGATGGTCCTCCTCTTTTCAAATCATCACCAATGCAGTGCACACATGACACCAGGGAGACCTAATCTAACCCCCTAATTAACCTAAGGGTTGGCTGAACAGAAAAGAAAAAAAAAAAAGACGAAGGCCTCACGTCATAGCCTTAAAATCAGGCAGCCAACCCAGGTCACAAAGTCATGCTATAGGATTTAGGAAGCACATACCTGTAGTCCCAGGACTCTGGGAGGCCAATACAAGAGGATCACAAGTTCAAGCCTAGCCTGGGAAACTTAATTTAGGTAAATTCTCTCTCTCTGTCTCTGTCTCTCTCTCTCTCTTTCTGTGTGTGTCTCTCTCTCTATCTATATCTCCTATTTATACTGAATGCACTGGGGATATGACTCATTGTGCAGGCCCTGGGTTCAACCCTCAGTTACACAAACACACAAAACACACACACACACACACGCACACACACACACAAATCATACCACTGGCCAATCTTGGAACTAAAGCGCCACTCTTTGCCAGGTGTGGTGGCACATGGTTGTAATCCTAGCACTCTGGGAAGCTGAGGAAGAAGGATCACAAGTTTGAGCCCAACTTGGGCAAATAATTTAGAGTTTCTCCTACTGGTGCCCGTTCTTAAATATCACCTTTCTGGTGCAAAAGCAACATATTTTAATAAATTTTCTTACACTATAGTATAACACTAACAGCTGGAAACAAGGAAGTAATTCAAGCTTGATTGACAGATGCTGCCAGGTTCTCAGAATTCAAGGAGATTTAGAAATGGTCCTGTCTGCAGGAGGAGGATAAAGTACATGACTCTTAAAATTGCTTTCAACTTGTGGTTCCTAACAGAGGTCGACAGGGTGATCTATTTTGCCTGAATTCAGAATAATCATTTGGGTCATGAAACAGCTAGAAAGGTTTTCTCTGAGCTGGAGAGGGCTTCATATTTTTAAAAATTACCTACAATTAACCACATATTACACCAGATATTGTAATCCATAGCATGTGTGCAGTGAGAAGGCACTAAGATGGATCTTGTGAATAAAATTAAGCACTAATAATGTAATTTCAAATTCTATTATATGGGAAAAAACTTCTATAGTCCAGGGAGAAAAGGCCTCCCACTAATGTAAGCCTTAACCCACAGAGCCTATAATATGTCACCTGTAGGGCTTTATAGCAGGCGCTTTTACACAGATAGTTAAGGTTAGAGGTTCATGACCATTCGAAGCTTGAGTGGACAAACAAAAGATGTCATATCTAAATGCATCCTAGGTTTGACAACGAACATTTCCAGTCAGACACAGGTTCACACTTTCTCTTCGAATCAGACTACTTCACTCAGGAAAATTACCTGCCTGTCTGCTATAAACACCTAAATTGGCCACCCCTGGCAAAGGCAGGTCTTTCCAGTTCTAAATCCACGGTGAGTCTAGGGTTTCATATAGACAAAAGGCTTTTCACAAATTCCTTTTTGGTTGAAAAAAAGAGACATTATATAAATAACAGCCATGTAACATTTTAACAGTGGTTTTCCCCACAAACAGAAGAGGTTGAGTTTCTGTGAGATCCTGTCTGTACAAAGGCAAGGAAACTAATAACCTTGTATTGTTTAATCTCTATACATCCAGGCAAACCAGAAACCAAAGAAATATAGATTTAAAAAAATAAAAATATATATGTATATCTAGCTCCTGATGGTATCTGAGCAGGCTCCTTATTTTTTGACAAAACTCAAGTTTTTTTTTCACACAGGCCTCACCTCCCATCAATAACTGTCATATGTCCCCATATACCACTTACCTTCAAGTAATCTGCAAACTCTCCCCAGGCCATGGCCCAAGGTCAGAGCAAAGGTCCCTTTTGTGCACAGTGACAAAACAAAGACATTGAGGCCCAACAGGGAAAAGGAAGCCTTTAAGAGGGGTGGGATTTGCTACTTAAGAGATAGAATCATATCCCAGCAGACTGTTCTCAGCTCCTAAGGGGAAAATTGACCCAGGACAGCAGATGAAGATGCTACAGATTAGATAGAGAGACTAATATTTATCAAGCTCTAATTCATTAAACCTGACCAACTACTGGGAAGGTACATCAACTCTTGCTCTTGTAAAGTGACACCCCCAGTACATAAGGAAAATAAGATGAGAATACAAACACACACATGCACACACACACGAAAATGTGAAATTCTAAACAATGAGGGAGGCATATTTTACTGTGTAGAAGACACATATACCTGGCAGTTTCTTGTGTGGAAAACAAAATCGTATCATAATTTCCATTTATGTATATTCGGCATATCATAGATTACAAAGCATTTACACAAGACCCAATTATCTCCATCTTACAAGGTAGAAAACAGTTTTGAGGATACATAAGATGCTACTCAGGTATGTATCCAATGACAAAACTGAGCCAAGAATCTGGATTTCTCAGATTTTACATTTGGCTTTAATATGATTAGCAACATGTAGGGCTAGTGTAGACAGAATCACACTAACAAGTCTTGATCATCCATCCCGGGACTCTAATATTCACACAGAAATGAAGCTTTCAGACAGAAATGAAGTAAGTCAACAACCTGACCCAACATTATTTAAATGTATCCAGTTGGTATGGAGTCAGGGGTAAGTGTATTCCCTGTTATTATACTTGCCTGCTATATGCCAAATAACCTAGACACAATGTTCCCAAGATGCTATTAAATCTTATCTCAGGGTGAGTCTGGATAAATACAACAATTACCCTACAACGTAAAGGTACAACATTTCAGGAAAATACCTGTTCATCTACCAACTTCATAAGCACTGATTTAGTGTGACCCATTTCTATGTCTTATGTAGACATGTCAGAATTTGAACAGATTCCAGAGTCCTTCAGAGATGGAGAAAATAAAAGCCCACGATCATACACCAAATGAGTGTTAGAATCATGATTAAAAATCAGCTCTGCCATTTTTTAACCTAGGTAGCACTGTTTTCATAATACTATTCTTTTCTCCAACCAAAAACAATGTAGAATAACAGAGATAATATTTCCATTTTTAAAATCTACTAAAAAAGAGCCTCCATAACTTCTAACATGCAATCACTTGACTATTACAGAGTCTTACTATAAATGTAATCATAATCATTCATGAGACTTGAAGGTGGAACTTGAGATTAATATTCTTATCATTCACTCAACAGCCCAATATAATTTCTTTTACGGGTGACACCACAAAAACTGACCCCTAAAGTTCTTTGGTACTCTCCATTAGTAATCTAAAGATCATTTAAAACAAAAAGAAAGATTTGCAATGATCAAATAAACACTCTAAATAATAGCAAAAGGCAACATGGAATATTATCTTAATTTTTCAAGTAATAAACACTGCTATATTAGAAAGAATATGGGAACTCTGAGTTATGATTTAGGCATTATTATTACTGCTCCAGGTTTATGAGCACAATATTTACTGTAAACTTAGATTTGTGCTGTTAATATAGTACCATCCAGCCAGAGGAGGCTACTGAGATCCTGGAATGTTGCTAGTGTGAATTAAGATATTGCAAATCAAATTTCAAAAACTTAATATTAATAACTTTACATTTTATAAAATCTTGGTATTACCAAATATTTTTAATATACTGGGCTAATAAAAGTGAAAAATAATTTTATTTTACTTTTGAAATCAAAATAAATTTAATTTTATGTTTTAAATGTGATTACTAGAAAAATTTAAATTGTATTTTTGACTGTCATTATATATTTTATTATCTGACAAAAAATAATCACTGCTTCTTAACCCTGGCTGTACAGTAAAATCTTCTGGAAACTGGGTTGAAAAATCTCATTTCTGGGTCCTGTCTTTGAAGATTCTTATTGAATTAGCCTGGATTCAAAGTTTTAGCCATTTTTTTCTTTGCTTGTTTGTTTAGAGGGTTTTTTTTTAACTGCTATTCATATGATTTATTTTGTTATACAGCGTTAGTCGAAAAGCACTGAGCAAGATTCTATACCAAGAGGATGCTGGAGTTGTACGCCTGGAGGAGCACTCCTCTTATCTTTGAACACAGGAACATCAATAAATGTTCGCTCATAGATAATCTGAAGGCTGATTCTATCCTTTGCCTCCCCAAACCATTCTGGCACACTCAGTCACTCCCCACCCCCATCCTTTGATTTACTGTATGTTATAAAAGTGACAGTCTCCTGGGGGTAAAATGCATTTGGATTTGCGTGTGATGTAATCTCTCTTTAAACAGATGGGGTCTACCAACACAAGAGGCACAAGCTGTGTGTGTACAGAACCTGACGCTAGACCTGAAGGCTCATGGTTATTGATGTGCTCTTTTCTTCCTGAATATCCTTAGGTCTGATTCATCAACTGGTGAAGCTGATGTGTGACACAGATGGCATTTGAAGATGTTGACGAAAGATGGTACATATGCAGGGAAGAAAAAATTGGATATATCTTCAAGAGAGTCTCAGGATAGAAAGGGATAAGCGTTCATTTTGTTTACTTCTCCCTTTTTGCCAGTGCCCTCAGTTAAATCACCCCAATCATGTAACAGTGCTTCCCAGTTTTGTAGCCTTCCAAGAAAGGAAGCCTCTTTCAACCCCTAGGACCAACCTCGGAGCTAATTTCTTGGAGCTAATAAGGTGGTAGTGATGATGATGATGATGATGATGATAATGACAATGATAAAACAAGTTACCATCTGCCATGTACCTGTTAAGTATCAAGCACTATTAAACATATTTTACTTCCAGATATGATCTCATTAAATCCTTATAAAGTTGGCTAGCCCTATTTTTCAAATAAGGAAACCAAAGATCAGCGAGAATAAAAATTTCATCAAAAGCCATAGAGGCAAGAAGTAGTAAAGTGACATCTCAGGTTACCTGATTCAAAATATCCTGCACCTTCCTCCATATCACTCTTCCATAATGTAACCCTTGAGGCGCTTCCATCTCTAAAAGTCTTTTGTTTATGGTCTAGAAGACTTAGGTCTTATTTTACAAGGGAAATTAACAAAAAGTGATAGGTTATAGTAAGGATGGTCATAACACATCCTCATATGCCTTTGCTATTTGTCTTGCCATGAAGCAATTTTCACATTTCATCTCATTGTCTGTGACATCCCATGGCACTAAAGGATTGCCAGTAGCATTTTGTAGGCAGAAAAATCTGAACTTACAACAAAGAACAAATTCCATCTTGTAATTTCAAGGAAGACCAAGAGTGGGGACACCTATCTGGTCCTCTTTCTCCACAGCACCCTATTAATTGGTGGCCCAGAGGAAGAAGAAGTTTCTGGAAACCCCCTCCTAAGAGCACCTCCGTTAATGGCCAGGTTCTTCATGGTAAATGCCGAGGCCTTGTAAGCCCTTGCAGGCTGCCTCGTTACCACACCCAGCACATTTTAGACCCAAACCATTTGACTTTCTTTCAAAAAGTAATGTGTGCAATCGCAATCAGTAAGCCTGGTTCAAAGAAGTGGGGCAGGGCATACATACTGTTAGATTAAGAGTCCTGTGATAATACACAGGGGTATTCACACTTCCCTGGATGAAAAAAGGTAAATGAAGCAGAGAAAAAGGACAGGAGGGGAATATATATGGATGGAGTGACAGAGCAGTGAGAAGAAGAAAATAGAGAAGATGGGGGGGATCTACAAGAATAAAGGATAAAAAGAGAGAAAACATTGAAAAGAAATATAGGAAAGGCAAAAAGTTTATAGAATATACAGTTAAATATGTCTTCGAAACTATACAGGCCAGCCTCAGAAGGGAAAACTAGGGCCCAGATGATGGAAGTGATTTGAACAAAGGTAGGAAGTGAGGAGGGTTATTAAAATAAACAAGGGACACAAGAGACAAAGGAAACATATAAAATTTAGAAAGGTGAAGCTGAAGCCCAGGTCCTAGGTAGGAGACACAAAATAAAAGAAAAAAAAAAAAAAGAGAGAGAGAGAGAGAAAAGCCACCAGGAGAGGACTGAGCAGGATGACAGGGGCTAGTGAAGGGGAAGCCAGGAATAGGCAGCCAAGGAGAGAGGAGAGGAGAGTGAAGACTGACACTCACCCTCACAAAGCTGGCAGGAAACCATCCCTCCTCATCGTCGATCTGGCCCCACCACCAATCCTTGTTGGAAGCATCCAAGACTTTGATGACGTCGCCAGCCTTAAATGCCAACTCCCGGTTGGCCATGGTGACGTGATCCCATACTGCCTCAGCACTAACGATGGAATCTCCAGTGATCAGCTTAGGAGACAAAATAAGAATGTGTTCAGTCCACACAGCTGGCTACCTTTCTTGTTCCTTCCCCCACCCACAGAGCTCTATTACTTAGGGAAAATCTTATACATTCTAGTGTTAGGGGTGGGTGAAGAGGAGTGACACTAGAGTACAAGTTCTGTTGGACCACAAGATAATGCTGTCAACTCTCCATTAGCCAATGCATAGAATGATCTAACTTGTGGATATAGACTACACATGTGTTATGATTTTATCTCTACTCATGATCTCCCCCACAGAAGAAAGTTCTAGTTCATTTCTTCTTGGTGTTTCAAGGCAGCTCTGAGTCTGGAATCTTCCCAGCATGAAATCAACAGCTAAAATGAGGTTCATGCATATTAGCTTTCAATTGTCTGTGCTCTTTCCCCTTTCTATCCTTGCATAACTGACCAATTGAGAGTTGATGGTACCCCATTGCACCCCTCTCCCTTAAGTAATACACCATGACATTCCCCACACACAATAGACCCCAATTCTACATCCTCCTGCCCTCACTCACACAGGATGCCACCTAGAAAAGTCATGGATATGAAAGAGTATGACTTTCTATGATACTCTGTGCCCAAGAATCTCAAACTCCACACAAGTTAATTTAGTAATTTGTACAATCACCCTGTGAGATACAAAGGGGTTTGGGGTTGACTTCTGCATTTTACAGATGTCGAAAATGGGCAGCAAAGAAGTTGAGGGATGAGCTAAGGATCACCCAGCAAGGCAAGGGCGGTGTATGCACCCTTACCCAGCTCATTAGACTTCATGGAGAGCAAGACTAGTCTCCAAACAACAGGAAGCATCTGTCTCCCTACCACATGAACAAACACATATTCATGACACTCATCTAAGCACAGTGATAAGGATGGGGATTAGGAGTAGTCTGCCTCTCTCTGTCTACCATCCTGATCACTGTATTATTTGTTCTCTTCTTCCACTCAGCCGTTCCAGCCTGTATGGATCACTAGTCTTTCCAGTATTTGGGGAAAAACATTCTAGAGTACAGAACACACACTCTGCCAGGCAAAGACTTATATAAGCACTCTTTCCCCAGCCCTGAATTGCTGAATATGTCTTTTAGAAGTTAGCTTTTTCCATCGGTGTGCTATGAGGAAGGACTGACTCTCCAAAGCAAACATGGAACCCTATGATTGAAGGCAAAACAGTTCAAAGACAATGGACATTATCTAGGAATATATATCCCCTCCCACAGGTCTTCCCTAGACCATACTCACCTATGGTCATGAGATGAATGCACAACACATCACACACATATGAACCACATATATAACCATAACATTTTGACTTAATAAGGTGTACTTTTCATCAGGTCCTAACTGAAACATAATTCTTTGCTCAGGATTCCAGCCTCGGTGCCTCCTACAGAAAATAAGGTGTGAATCAATCTCCTCAATATGGACACAGAATTTCCAGCAAGATATTTTATAACACCACATTTCAAGTACTTTATGCTCTACTGTGTAAAGTGTTTTCACATCTACTATGTCACCTGATCTGTACTGAATGATTTGAGTCTCAGTATTACTAACTCACTATTCTAAAAATGAAGAAATAGGCTCAGAGAAGTGACCTGGTAATTCAGCCAGTAACATAAGCAATAAATTGTGTAGCCAAGTGTTTTGATTTCATATACTTTTATTTTTTTTTTCTGGTGCCAGGAACCAAACTCAGGGCCTTGTGCTTGTCAGGCAAGCACTCTAACCACTGAGCTATTTGTCTTGCCATATAAATCCCCAGCCCCAACTTCATATACCTTTTAAAAGCAATTTTTTTCTTTATTTCTTATTAGTTCATATTTATAGTACATAATGTTTACATTACTTGTGGGAAATCAGTACATGTAAAAATACATCTCAATTCCTTTTTTATCCCCTTTCCTTCCCTCCTTCCCCTCTCAATCCATTTCTTGATCCACTTTCTTTTGGGAAGGACATGTGTCAAATACATGATGTACATATTTCTTGGGTGGAGTGGATATGTGTACATGACACATCTTAATACCTTTCTTCACTTCCTTTTCCTTCCCCTCTGTCATCCCTCCTTCCATTTCTTGACCCCCTTCCCCTTTGAGAAAGATCTATCTCCCTATTTCCTATTATCTTTCTTTTATTTTGTTCATATACTCTTACTTCTATCAAAATGTACTACCAATGGAATTCTGGGAAGATGGCAGATAGGGGAGTAACAATAAATCAGCCTCTCCAAGATTTGGAATCCTGTCACTGGAAAATAACAATATAGGGAAGAAAAGAAGGACAGAGGTTGATCTCTGGGACACAGGAAGGATCTGAAGGGAAAATTGGAGCCTACAAAGTAATTGAAGAGCCAGACCACAGTTAAGAAAAAGGAAAGGACAATCTGCACTTTCTCTCCAGCTCCTGGCTTAGGTCAAGAGAAAAGAAAATTGAATCTAAGAGATGTAGTAAAAGTGTGTGACTCCAGAGGCCTTTAGGGAGAAATGCACCAGTGGAACAGAGCAGTGGATGCCATGCACTACAACAGCTAGTGAGTGGCTCCAACACAAGCATTTGCCATATCCCCTGGAGAAGGTGCCTGGTCAGACGCCATTTAGGGAGGGGCCAGCTGAACCTGGGACTCAACAGAGCCATGGGATTGCTTCATTCAGGGCTCCCAGTGTTAAACTCCCCAGGTGATTGGGCGAGGGAGATCCATGGAAGATGTCCATGGTGAAGGAGCTATGGTCAGGTGAGTAAGAGACACCAAGAAAGTTATAAGCTAAAGAACTCAGTTTCCACCCCTATTCAGGCCAGGTTTAGACAGAATTACTGTGGAATTGAAAAGACCCAAACCAGCGCACTGCCCTAAACCTACTGCTGGCTGGGATTATCCAGTATGAATCTGAACTCTAATTGACTTCCTTGTCTATCAGCAAGAGCAGAGTCACATCTTGAACTGGGTACTGTCACAAAACCATATACCTCAGAAGATAATCACAGGATTGAAATGACAGAGAAATTTCCCTTTTTCCTTCATTGCTATTGGCCTATTTTTGTTGTTATTGTTCGTGTTTTTTTTTAATTTTGTGAGTGTGAACATTGTTTGGAAATAGGTTATTGTTTCAATTTGCTCTTCTTTGTGTTTTTTTCCTTCTTTCCTTCTCTCCTATCTTCTTCAACAGTTTCCTGAGGCTGGGGTAATATTCCTTAATCTTTCAGCCTTGTTTCTAATCTTCTTTTCTTCTTTCATTTCTCTACTTTTCCCTCTTCTCCATTTTAAATTTTCTCCCCTTAGGAAAAAATTGATCTATTGTGTGAATATTTACTGTATATGATTTTCTGATTGTCTTGAATTCTGTTATATAACTATAAATATTATACCTAAGGTTAAAGGTGGCAAATTATTAGTCATCTGAGTTGGTCATTTTCCAGTCTGTGTTTGATGCTATAGTGGTTACTGATTGTAATACCTCAGCCAAGGCAACATAGTTGTGATCAATTGGTCTTCATTGTTTGTTAATACCTAGATTTCCTGGGGGTCATGAACAATACTACACTCCAATAACGAAGAACTGTGTGCTAGGGCAAATAGGTTGCAACATTTCATCCCTAATAAACAGAAGAGGCAGGATCCAGAGACAGATTTAAAGACCAGAAGACAGCTCTGAAAAGTAGTCATTTCCTTGAGATATCTTGATACTAGTAAAAAGCTATCATAAGCAATTTACAAGTGTCAAAGCAGAAAACAAATAAACAACAAAAAAAGTAGAAAATGAGAAAAAACAAGATGCAATCCAACACCCACAACTCACCCAAGGAAAACACAGAGGGCAGTGAGGTGAAAGAAATCAAAAGTCTCCAGCTGAATTTTCTGAAATAGTAATAGTGAAAGTAATAAAATAGATGAATAACTCTGACAAAACCAAAAGAGAAATGATTACACAGATAATTAAAGTGATGATGACCATAATGAAAGAAATGGTTAGTGAAAATACAGTAGATACAGATACAAAAATAGAAGAGCTTAGGAAAGACAGGGAAACCATGAATTCCCAACATAGGAATGAACTTGATGTTATAATGTAGATTCAAATATATGTACAGGAGATTAAAAATTCTATTAAAAGTATACATAGCAGAATCAACCAATGTGAAGACAGAATACCAGATCTAGAAGATATACTTGTGGATGATGATCATCAAATGAAAGACTGCCTAAAAATAGCAAGGGATCACAAAAAAGCAATCCAGCAGCTGCTAGATAATACAAAGAATAATAGAAGATTAACTGGAATCAACAAAAATGAGAAGATAGCACAAAAGACATTAAAAACTTGCTTACAAAGTAATTACAGAAAATTTTGGGGGCTGGGGATTTAGCTCAGTGGTTAGAGTGCTTGCTTTGCAAGCACAAGGCCCTGAGTTCGATCCCCAGCACCAAAAAAAGAAAAAAAAGAAAATTTTTGAAGGATGGAAAAAGAATTTGACATACAGAAAAGTGAAGAACATAGAACTCCAAATAGCCATGATCAGAAAAAAAATTACAGCAAGGCACATAACAGGGAAGAGTCCAGAAACTCAACACTAGAACAGATTATTTAAAGCTGCTAGAGGAAAAAAAAAAAAAAAACAACAAAACACTTAAAAAAAAATTGAATCACAGCAGACTTCTCAACACAAACTCTCAAGTCAAGTAGAGCTCAGAGCAAAGTATTTCAAGCCTTAAAAGAAAACAGCCTCCAACCCACACTGGTGTACCCCACAAGGATATTTTTCAAAATTGATGGAGAAATAATATACTTCCATGAAAAAGAACACCTGAATAAATTCATGACCAACAAACCAGCACTCTAAAAGTTCTGTAGAATATTCTAGAAAAAGACAATTCCAAGAATCCCAATAGAACAAATCTACCAGGCAAGACAAGAAATTAAATAGAAAGCAAAGAAAGGGAAGCCACAAATAATATGACAAGAATAAGTCAATGCCTATCATTATAACCATCAATATGAATGGTCTCAATTCACCAATCAAAAGAAACAGATTGACAGAATGATTCAACAATATACTGCATAAAAGAAGCACATTTATGTCAAGAAGTAATTTATAAACTGAAATTCAAAGGATAGCAAACAATTCTTCAGGTAACAGAAACTCAGAAAAAAGTAAGAGTAGCTATTCTATTTGTAGATAAAGTGGATTTCAAGCCAAGACTGATCAGAAGAGACAAAGAAGGGCACTACATACTTGTTAAAGGAACACTCTAAGAGGACAAGATAGCATCACAAATATATATACACCAAACGCCAGTGTAACAAACTAAAAAAGCATTAAAGGATATGAAAAATCCAATAAACACAAATACAATTGTAATGGGGGTTCTCATTACCCAACTGTCACAAATAGACATAGCAACTGCACAAAAAAATCAACAAAGAGGCTGGGCATTTAGTTCAGTGGTTAGAAAGCCTGCCTTGCAAGCACAGGGCCCTGAGTTCGATCCCCAGCACAAAACAAAAAAAAAAAAAAAGAAAAAGAAATATCAGTGCTGAACTAAACCTTTAAACAAAAACACTTAGTAGATATCTAATCTACAGTGTTCCACCCCACAATAGAATACACATTCTTCTGAGGAGCACACAGGACTTTCTCCAAAACAGACCACATACTAGCTCATAGAACATGCTTAAGCACATGCAAAGGGATTAAATTATCCCATGCATATTATCAGATCATAGTGCAATGAAATGGGAAATAAATGTCAAAAGAATCCACAAAAATGTGCTCACTTCAGCAACACATATACTAAGAATCCACAAAAACTATATAAAAACATGGGAATTAAATAATACCTTCCTGAACAACCAATGGATTACCAATGAAATTAAAGGAGAAATTAGACAGTTTCTACGATTAAAGAATAATATCAGTATGACATACTGGAATTTATGGGATGTAAAGAAAGAATTCCTATGAGGGAAATTTATAATGGTGAACTCTCACATCAGAAAAACAGAGTAAGCTCAAATAAATAACTTAATATTGAAGCTCAAGTTTCTAGAAAAAGGACAAGTTAAACCCAAAGCTTATATGAGGAAAGAAATCACAAAGATCAGAGCAGAAATCAATGCAATTGAGACAAAGAAAAAAATACAAAGAATCAAGGAATCAAAGAGTTGGTTCTTTGAAAGATGAATTAAAATAGACAAAGGAGTTGGGGATTTAGCTCAAGTGGTACAGCACTTGCCTAGCAAGCACAAGGACCTGAGTTCAATCTCCAGCACCCCTAAGTAAATAAATAAAATAGACAAACCCTTAGCCAATGTTATATATAAAAAAAGACCCAAATCCTTTAGGAGTGAAAAGGGCAAAATCACAATGAATCCTGCAGAACTCAAGAAGATCATTAGTACCTTCTTTGAGAAGTCGTACTGTAATAATTAAATGAAAAACACAGAAGAAATGGACAGATTCATAGATACATATGAATTATCAAACCTGAATCAAGGTTCCAAATTCCAAATATTCCAATTCTCAATGAAATTAAAGATGTAAGAAAAACAAATTCCAACAAAGAAAAGTCCAGGTCCTGATGGATTTAGTGCTGAATTCTACAAGAACTTTAAAGATGATCTAATGCCCCTACTCCTCAAACTCTTCAAAAAAATTGAAAAGGAAGCAAAATCCCCAAAGTCATTCCTGGAAGCAAGCATTACTCTGATATCATCAAAATCAAAGAAGGATCCAACCAAAAAAGAGAACTACAGGCCTTAATGAATACAGATGCAAAAATCCTCAATAAGATAATGGCAAACGGAATGCAGCAAATCATCAAAGAGATAATACACCATGACCAAGTAGGATTCATCCCAGGGATGCAGGAATGGTTCAACATATGCAAATCAATAAAGGTTAATACACCATATAAATAGAAACAAGGACAATAACCAGACGATTGTCTAAATACATGCAGAAAAAAATGTTTGACAAATTCCAACACCTATTCATGATAAAAACTCTATAGAAGATTAGAATAGATAGTTTTTATCTCAACCTGAGAAAAATCATCTATGACAAATCAATAGCCAAAATTATACCAAATGTTCAAAAACTGAAAACTTTTACTCTAAAATCAGAAACAAAAAAAAAAAAACAAGGATGCCTACTATCATCACTCCTGTTCAACATAGTTCTGAAAATATTAGCTAGAGCAACTAGACAAGAGAAAGAAATAAAAGGAATATGGATAGGAAAGGAAGAAATTATATAATCATTATTTATTGATGACATTATCCTCTACACAGAAGACCCCTAAGACTCCACCAAAAAATACCTAGAATTAATAACCAAATCCAGTAGCACAGCCAGGCACAAAGTCAACACTCAAAAATCAATAGCATCCCTGTATACAATAACAAACTACTGAGAGAAAAATTGGGGAAGCAACATCTTTCAAAATAGCATCAAAAATGAAATACTTAAGAATGAATCTAATGAAGAAAGTGAAAGAACTATACATTACAAACTACAGTACTCAGAAAAAGGACATCAAAGAAGATACCAAAAACCAGAAGGATATCCCCTGTTCTTGGATAGGCAGAACAAAAATAGTGAAAATGGCCATACTTCCAAATCTGTTACACAGATTTAATGTAATCCCAATACAAATACCAATAGCATACCCCAAAGAACTAGAGAAGACAATCCTAAAATTCATATGGAACCAAAAGAGACCTAAAATAATGAAACAAATTCTGGACAGCAAAGGCAAAGCAAAGGGCATCAGAATACCTGGCTTGAAATTATACTGCAAAGCTACTATGATAAGAACAGCATGGTACTGTCAAAGAAACAGACCTGAGGATCAATGAAACAGAATAGAAGATGCTGAAACAACTAAAACCACACTCACCTACCTTACCTTTGACAAAGAAGCCAAACACCTTCACTGAAAGAAACACAGCCTCTTCAAAAAATGATGCTGGGAAAACTGTCTTTCCACATGCTGAAGGATACTGAACCATATCTCACACCATGCACTAAGCTAAAAATAAAAATGGAGAAAGAATCTAAATATAAAAACAGAAACACAACCTGGTGAAAGTTAGAATAGGGAAAACTCTCAAAGGCATATGTGTAGGCAAATACTTTAACCCTGAGCACTCAGGAAATATTACAGAGAATCAACAACTGGGATCATATCAATTTAAAAAGCTTTTGCACAGTGAACAAAACCACCAACAGTGTGAAGAGACACTCCACAGAATGGGAAAAAAATTTTACCTTAGACAAAGGACTAATATCTAAAATATATAAAGAACTCAAAAATATCAGACTCCCTGGATTTTAACACCCAATCCAAAAATGGACATCTGAAATGAATAGACACTTCTCAGATGAAGAAGTATAAACAGCAAATAAATATATGGAAAAATGTTCAGTATCACCGATCATTCAAGAAATGCAAATTAAAACAACACTGAGATTCCATCTCACTCCAGAAAGAATAACTATCAAGAAATTAACCAGTAACAAATGCTGGCAAGGCCGTGGGGGAAAAGGAGCCCTACTCCATCTTCGTTGGGAGTGTAAGTTGGTACAACCACTCTGGAATCACTATGGCTATTCCTCAAAAATTAAATCTAGAGGTTTCATTGGACCCAGGTGTGCTCCTTCTAAGTATCTTCCCAAAAGAGTTAAAAGCATCATACCTTAGTGATATATGCACACCCATGTTTATAGCAGCACAATTTAGAAAACCTTAAGCTTGGAAAGAGCCCATATGCCCATCAACAGATGAATGGGCAAAGAAAATATGATGTTTAAAAACAATGAAATACTACTCTGCCACAAAGAAGGACAAACTTAAGCAATTTTTAGGTAAATGGTTGGACCGCTAGACCATAATGATAAATGAAACAAATCATACAAGTTTAAATATCACATTGTTCCTCTTACCTGAGAAACCCAAAGGGTATATAAGGAGCAAAATGGCAGATAGATATCAGGAAGTAGGAACAACATGTTCAAACCAGATAGGGAACAAGGGAAGGCTGAGGCAGAAAGGAAGGATAGGAAAAAGGGTAAAAATGAGAGTGGAAGGGAAAAACTGAAAACAAAGCTTTTGTAAATGGAGAGGAGAAGGGTTGAAGGGAGGGGAAGGAAATGGGAAAAAAGAATTAAAACATATTATGTGCAGGTATAAATTCCCTATGATGAACATGATCATTATGTATGGCAAATTTATACTAATAAAAATTTCTGAAAAACAAAAATGTACTACCAATGTCTACTCGTTTGCTATACTAGACTATTATATATCTCCATCCATAAAAAAGATGTCTCTTAGTCTCAAGGAATCCTGAACAAGGAGAATTATAAAGCCATTGGTCACTGCCTCTGAGGAGATTCATTTTTATGTTGAATTTGCTTTCCTTCTTTCAAAGATTGAGTCAAATTCTCCTTGATCTGGCCTCCATGGGGAAAGACAATTACTGGTCATTGGCTTCAACAAAATAAATTTTTATGCAGAAGTTCCCACTGTCCTGCCAAAAATGTATCTCAACTAGGTGTTGTTAGAGATAAATAAGCATATACAGCCCCAACATAGAAGACTATGAGGGCTTACAATTTAAAGTTGTATTTATGGCTTTTGATCAAGGGTCAAAAGTGCATTGACTACTGACCCTCTGCTTAGGAACTACATGTGATGCTATTTTACTTTTCCTAGGCCCAGGTCTGGCAGATTCTACTTTCTGTATTCTGTAGTCTGTGGTATTCTTTTTACACATTCGATGGGTGGCTTCTAGTTCAATATTTTTCCCATTTAGTCCATGTAATGTGGTTGAGTCCACAGGTCACAAGGTATACCCTGGATAAGCCCTGTCCAGAATCTAGTGCTCATAAATCAACTAACCAACTGGCAAGCCTCTTGCCAGGACCTACTTAGAGTCCATAACATTTAGAATTGGAAAGCACTCCAAAGATTTTCACTCTCAAGCACTTAGTAATCAGGTATAACATTAAAAAAAATTGATTTGCCCACATTTACTGGGCAGCCAGTCTCGTTGATGAGTGTTTTGTTGTCTTTTTCCCCAACAAAACATCATAGAGGGAAGAAGAAGAAGAAGAAGAAAGAAGAAGAAGAAGAAGAAGAAGAAGAAGAAGAAGAAGAAGAAGAAGAAGAAGAAGAAGAAGAAGAAGAGGAAGAGGAAGAGGAAGAGGAAGAAGGAGAAGAAGAAGGAAGAAGAAGAAGGAAGAAGAAGAGGACGAGGAAGAAGAGAAGAAAAAAAGAAGAAGAAAAAGAAGAAAGAAGGAAGAAGAAGAGAAGAAGGAAGAAGAAAGAAGAAGGAAGAAGAAGAAGGAGAAGACAAAGAAGAGGAAGAAAGAAAGAAAACTTCGATTTAAGACCTTGCTCTAGTACTTACTACAGGTGTAATGATAAAGATGATTTTACTATTATACAGTACTTACCATGCATCAGACACTATTCTAAACACTTTATACACATTTACTCACATAAGCCATATGGAAGCCCTTTAAGGAAACACAGTTGCAGGTCAAATGTCCCTAATCCAAAAATCTGAAGTCTAAAATACTTGAAAATTCAAAATGGAAATTTAGTATCTTGGATCGCAGATTGAGGATAAACCATAAAATTCATTCAAATATTTGGTTATGCCTTGTATCTAGGCAACCCCCACCCAAGCATCATGCACTCACAGGTGCAGCTTTTCAGAGATGACTGAATCTAGGGTGTGTGAATGTAGATTAAGGGTGTGACATTTGGATTAGTCTACTGACTGATTTAGTATTGTTCTGGCTGTAGGTAATGGGAAGCCCCACACTGGGCGTTGATGGCACCATACAAAAGGCTTATAGCCTGGGTGGACAAAAGAAACAGGGCAGGCTGCTGCTTGCTACTTTGTTGTCTTCTGCCTGCTACACCATAAACTATTTCTCCTCTGTGGTACCCCTATGCCATGTCACCCTGCCTTGTAGCCAGACAACTGTGGACTGAAACTTCTATGAGCTGTGATCTGAAATAAACTTTTATTCCTTTTACTTGTGGGTGTTAGGTATTTTGTCTCAGCAACAAAAAAAGAAACTAAGACAAATTTTGGTAACAGGAGTGGAGTCATTGCTGTAACGTTACCAAGTCATGTGGTTCTGGTGCCTCTGGAACTGGCTTGCAAGAAAAGTGTGGAACAGTTTGGAGATACAAGCTGAAGAAGAAGCCCCGAAATGTTGTAAGCTGAACTTGATGCGAGATTCTGGTCAGAGCACAGAAAACCAGAATGCTGATAGACAAGCAGGCAGTGAAGACTAGGCTCGGGAGATTTCAGTTAGGAACAAGGACTGCACTAGGTGCTGGGCTCCAGATCATGTATATTACACTTTAGCAGAAAATTTGTCTGTATTTTGCTTGTGTCTACTTTGCAGGAGACTAAGTGCAGCAGACTAATTAAGCTAGTGAAAGAAATTTCAAGGCATTCTAATATTGAGATGGTGGCATAGCTACCTTTGGGAGCTTTTAGCCAAATCTGTGTTGAGAATCAAGAGCATACGGCTCAGAATGATTGTGAAAGTTTTGAGTTTGGCCAGAAAAGATGCTCTAGTAAAGTTATGGTCTGTAAAGATGGAGCAGAGGAGAATTTGATTGCTGAAAAGAAACAGGAAAATAAAAAAGACAGCCTGAGGGGATCATAAGAACCAGCAGGACTCCACCTTTTGCAGCCTCAAAATTGCAAAGGTGAAAGAATGCTTTCAGAAGAGAGCCCCAGAGCAGTGTCCCAGAATGATGGTAGCCTAGGAAAGTTGTTCCCCAGTACTTGATTCATAGTGCTAAGCAATCCAGGCACTCAACCCCTACAGTCAAGAGAAAAGGAAGCCTGATGACTGCTCCAACTGGTGGCAGATCTTGGCATCATCCACATGGTGCTGGTTTTAGGTGCATCCAAAATGCAAGAGTTGTGGGGTCTGGAAGACTTGTGCCCCTGAGATGGCAATGTGAAGCTCTGAGTGTGAAGGCAAAGGTGCATTGGAGACCCCAGAAGGTTGGAGAAGACAGGAACATGGATCACCCAAGCAAAGTCCCAAGGAGTAAGCAAAGCCAGAACAAGAGAGAAGGCATGGGAGGCACAACCACCAGCAGTAACATAATGGCAGCACCACTCAAGACCTTTGGAGTTCATATCTTGCCACAGATATCACTGAATGCTGGATATGGAACTATGAGATTTAATGTTTGCCCTGCTGGATTTTGGACTTGCTTTGATCCCATTCCCTTCTATCCCCCTATCTGTACCTTCTGGAATGGGAATGTTTATCTTGTGGCATTGTATTTTGGAAGTGTTTACCTTTCTTTTCAATTTGTACAGGGGGCTTGCAGCTAAGAGTTTGCCTTAAATCAGAGGAGACTTTGGACGTGGATATTTCAGCAATGCAGAAACTGTTAGGACTTTGGCAACTCTTAGAGATGGACTAGATGCATTTTGCATAAAGGAAAGTGCATGAGTCTTTGGGGGTCCAGGGGCAGAATATTTCAGATTATTTCTAGTTGTTCCCCTAAATCCTCATGCACAGTTGGGGATTTTTGGAGGTGGCTCAATTTAGGTTATGTGAATGTGGATTAAGGGAGTGATATTTGGATTAGTTCACTGATTGGTTTAGCATTGTTCTGGATGTGGGTGATGGGAATCCCCACACTGGGCATGTGTGGCTCCACCCCAAAGGTTTGTAGCCTGGATGGGATAAAAGACATGGAAGGAAAGCAGGCTGCTGCCCGCTGCTTTGTTGCTTTCTCCCTGCCTCACTGTGAACTGTTTCTTCTCTGTGAAGCCCTTCTACCATGCCACTCTGCTGTGGAGCTAGTCAACTATGAACTGAAACCTCCAGAAACTCTGAGCCAAAATTAATCTTCCTCCTTGCACTTGTGGGTGCTGGTGTTTTGTTTCAGCAATGAGAAAATAAAGACACATTACAAAATCTAAAAATGTAAAATCTAAAGTATTTCTGGACTCAAACATTTTGGACAGGGATACCCAATCTGAATTTTTCTGTTTTTAAAAATGAGGAAACCAAATATCAGAGAGGTTAAATAATTTGCCTAATTATTGGAGCCATAATTCAAATGTAGGCATAATCTAGCTTTAGAGACTTGGCTTTTAAACATCTTGTCTCTGGGTCTAAATTTATTTACATATAACATGAGAATAATTATATACTCTCACTTGTCTCATGAACTGTAAAACAAAGAACCAAGAGCTGACAGGTGTGCGTGCAGATGTTTGAGGAATAATCCAGAAGAGGCTGGCAGCTGTATGATTCTCTTGTTCTCTTCTATTGCAAACACTAGCAGGAGCAAGGTGTTCTCCTCTAATCTTCTGAGTTGTTTTTTAAGAGTTAAGTAAATTTGGGCCAAACACTGATTCCAAGTCTTCCTTTTGTATACAAAACCAAAATTTATCTTACTACAAGATTTTCATACATGAGTATACTGCTCATTCATTTCCATCAAACATTCATTGTGTACAAGGATATGCTCACTAGGATTGACCTTTGGTCCTTATCTGAAGATCACAAGGCCACCAGGTACCAATCAATAACAAATATGGTTCAAGCAGAATGCAAAGAGAATTAAGAGCAGGCAACCTTACCTTCAATTCTGGGCTTATTTACTTTAAAGCATAGCAGTGACCAAAGGAGGCAAGGAATAAATAGAAGAGTCAAAGGAACAAACCAAAATAGAATTGTTAGTGTGGAATTAGGACACTGAAGAGTAGAATTTTACAAAGCCAAAGATGGGAGTTTGAAATCGTCTAGCCTTAGGTCTCAGTCTCTTCATCTGTAAAATGGGATAATGTTTGCCTCTTAGGCAGAATTGTAGATAGGGTAAACTGAGATGTCAGATGTACTGTGCTTAGTAGTATCTGGCATATGGTGGACTAGTATAAGACATCAAAGTAAGAAGAGATTATAAATGGCTATTGGGTTCTAGGAAAGTTTTTGTGGGGCACTGAAGATGGGATTTAAAAAATAATAGGATTGTAAGATATACAGAAGGGAATGGAGGGAATTTGAGACAAATAATGAGATTAAACAAAATCTAGGGAAGACAACAGGGAATTTGAAGGTGATGAACTAGTGAAGTTTGAAGACAGTAGGGTTGGGAAAGGGAAATGGAGGAACAGTTGCAAATATGGATTGGAGTCATATATGAATGGTCTTGAATCCTGTTTAAAGAGAAGAGGGTGGTCGAATTTTATTTTGAGGAGGAAGAATCAATATTATGTGTAGTCATTAAAGTATAAGGGCATATTAGGAGAAAACGGTGACTTTGAAGAAGAGATTATAAATTTTTGCTCTTGAAATTATTAAATGTGGGGAATCAACAGGACATTCAAGAAGTAGATTTAAAGCACAAGTTAGAAAAATAGATATAAATAGGTTTAGGAGTTAATGGCTCTGAATAAATTATAAGGAAGATTTCCCAGTAAGAAATAGCTAAGAAAAAAGGCCACAAACCTCGAGAAATTGTGATAATAGGTGAGCCACAGAAGAAGAGACAGAGACCAAACCGACTGTGGAGTTGTCAGCACATCATTAGCATAGCAAAGACTATAACCTCACAAAAGCCAAGGACAAGAGTCTCAAGCAATAGGGGCTGATCAACATTATCAAATGGTACAGAGCTATATAAATAAAGAAAGCCAAGAAAAGGTCTTTTGGGACTGGCTATACTGAGGATTATGTTTTCTATTGCCAATCTGATCTATGTCCCTCTTACCACCAAAAGCCCTAATTCTCACCTGTCCCCAATCTTCATCCTACAGGCCCAGCATGAAGCCAAGAGTTGGTGCTTGATTACTCTAGTAATTTACACAAATAGCTCTGGGCCATTTGATAATACTACTGTGACTTCTAACAGTCATTTCCAACCACCAGGGCAGTTGGCATGCAAGACCAAATATATGTTGGGTCTTACTCAGACTTACCAATGAGTGGGGCATACATTATTTCTCACTCCCACTGGGTATGAATAAGAGGAAAAGGTTATATTATGCTTAAGACATAAAAGGATCATATTCCTTTATATCCCGATTTGCCAAAATAATCCTAATTTCAAATATTTTATCCCATAAATAGATAGATACATTTGTTACCATAGCCATGTACCCTGATTCATAACCTGAAAATACAATCACAATACCCTGGGGACACTGGGAATTTAAAATCTAAGCATACTCTCTGACAACAACAAGGAATGTGTCTACACATAACTTGGAATGGATGGCCACTGGATGCTTTGAGGGGGTAGACAAAAGGCAAGGAGGAAGGGAAGGAAAAGAAGGAAGAAAAAAGAGGAGAGAGGAAAATAAATATATTTATTGAAAACACAGGCTAGGCACTGAGTAGCAGACTTCTTTTTATGATCTAAATCTCTATGGTTCTCCAAAGTAAGCATTAACATTCCCATTTCTTCTGAAGATAACCTATGAAGTTAAACAAGCAGTTCATAGTCACCCAGGTAGTGGGTACTGGAGCAGATTTCAATCTCAAGCCAGTCTTACTCTATAGCTTTGCTTCTGGCAATCTTGCACAGTGTCTCTCAAGAAGGCAAAGAGACAGATGAGCCCATCCTGTAATGACTTAGACCAGTAGTGCCAAATCTATGGCATGCGTGCTGCAGCAGGCACACAGAGCCCTCTCTGTCAGTGTGAGAGCCAAGTCACCCCAGCACAGTGTTGGCACTTTGTGATAAATAAGTGGGTTTGGGGTTGCAGTTTGGGCACTTGGTCTCTAAAATGTTCATCATCACTACTCTAGGGAGCCTATTAAAAGACGTTCCCAGGGTTTTGATTTGGTAGCTCTGAACTGGGACTCAAGATCTTAACCAGTCCCAGCTGATGCTGATGGTCCAGGGAGCACACTTGGAAAGCCAATTTCCCTAGTTCAGGGATGGTGAACCTTTTAGAACTTTGAATGACACAAACAGCCTGCTGCAGCACATGTACCGTAGGTTCGCCACTGCTGCCCTAGATAATTTTCTTAGCCTAGGCTCTACCTTTCTTCTTCTGATTCCTTATTCTTTCCAGGGATCCCCATTACGTACATTGGACTCCTGGCTTCTAGTACTTCCTGACTGTTTTCAAGACCTTCTGTAGCTGTTGGAATATGTCTTAGGATATTTGGGGTTATGTTATAAGCACACTCAATAGCAAACTGCCAACACAGGAAAAAATATCTAGAATTACAACCCTCAATTGGTTTCTAGAGCTATACCACTTGTCTTCCTATTCTTGCTCTTGCCCTCTATCTGAAAAGTGCCAACCCCCAAACAGATACTTAATTAGCCTGGGTGGTTGACAGATATATTTATTTGAATATCAAGCAGCAGCAGAGAGATTTTTTTCAAAAACTGAACCATTATGTGTTGCACAGAATAGCAAATGTGTCAATTGCCATGAAGGTACCTGAGCTGGGCTTGCCTTCCAAGAAGAATCATAGAGGAAAAGGGGGGATATGAGGTTAGTTTACTTTTCTATAAGGCTTTCTGAGTTTGACATCTGCCTCTTGCTTCACAGAATGACCTCTTTCTCAACAGTTAGAATGGAAAAACACAGACTCTCTTTTCCTTGTTCCCTTCAAACATGTCTAAAGCAAGCTGGAATTCTATATTCTATTCCAAAGTAGCCATGTATCTTTTTAATATAGCCTTGTTAGTAGACTCTGGCTAACTTGTCAAAAGTGTTGACACATAACCATCCTCCACTTCTGGAAAACTGTGATGCACGCTTTTCCAACAATAGCTAAGGCTCACCATGGTGTAAACCAAAGGCTCACATTGACTACTGGAAGAAGTTCTGCCAGTAACTCTCTGAATGATCTTGGATAAATCTCTTTCTCTGCCTCAGCCTATTTCTTTATCAGTCAAGCAAGATATTAAAACCAGATATATGACCTACCAAACCCCCACTAGTTATGTAGTTCTATTGAGGCTAATATTTCAGCCCTACAAAGGGTGGAGATTACATTAATGCAGCTTATTTCTTCTTACCCTCTTTTGTGCTTGATAGGATGTTTTCATTCTCTGCTGAGGAAAATGAGAAATTGGAGCTGGCTAGTCCCTTCCTAAAGATAATGAACTCAGGCATTGCTGGTAACACATTAAAGCACAGGTTATTGCCTGTGATTTCCCAGACTGGCTTGGAAGACTGAGGAATGAGTTTTCCAATTTAGCCCTTGATTTCCTCATCAAAAGTAAATTAGGGACCTTTACTTTTTGTTCTCTACAATTAGTTCCCCAGAGAAATCATCTTTCCTATGGCATTAGCCCTTACTTGTCTCCAGCCCCATACTTTCAACTACCTGCTACTTCCAATAAAACATATATAAAAAATTAATCATATGAATCTATCAAATTCTGCTTCCAGTTTGTCCTATTTCAGAAAATGCTATTGAATTTATTTCTTCCTATGTTTCTCTCTCAGATATAACACTTTATCTTTTCTTCCACTGGTCCTCAACACCTTAGGTTGTCTCCCAAAATGGCCTTGCTACCCCCTATATGTCTCTCTCTCTTCTTTAAGCTGCTCCTTAATGATGCATTGCTCAAAAAACTTTTTGCTGGTGTCACTCTCCATGCATAAGATACTTCAATAATTCTGCACCATCCCAAAGCTCTTCTTAATCTCACCCCGTCTCTGAATATAATCCATGCCACCTCTAAGTAAGCAGAGATACCCCTCTCCTCTTTCTGTGTATGTGTGTGTGTAGCGTTGGAGATAAAAATCTGGGCCTCACACATGCTGGACAAGTTCTCTACCACTAAGCTACAACTCCAACCTACAGCATCCATTTTGGCCACACCAAAATAGGCAGATATAATACCATCACTGTGCCTCTGATTCAATCAAACCCTTAGCCAACGGTTACCTGTAGAAACACTGGTCAGGTTGCTTCTTCCTACCTATGGGATCTTAGCCACCTACTCCTTAATCCCTTCCTTTACAAATACAACCTGCATCCTCTCTCCCTGGAGCTCTTTCAGTAAGTTTTACTTAGAATGAGAAGAAAATAACAACCTGGAGAAGTTAAAGTTATAAACAATGGTGTTATTCTCCAAATAACCAGAGTATATACTTATGAATGATAGACATAAAACATACGTTTAATCCACAATGAACAGCATAGAGTGCTTGCCTTGCAAGCACAAGGCCCTGAGTTCGATCTCAAGCACAAAAAAAAAAAAAAAATTTGCAGCAATCCACAATGAACAGCACTGTTTTTAACCTCTATGTGCGTTCTACAACATGAGCCCTAAAAACAGGAAAGGCTCTAAGGAAGATTAGAGAAACAGATTTAGCATCTCTGTCAGGTTGTAGAACATTCTATATGGCCAAAGCAATTGTTTACATAATATGGTCACCAGAGAAAGAAGCAGAGGTGCCAAGTATGAAAAATTCCACTATGAATATGAAAAGAATTAGAAGTATTTCTTTTTCCCAGGACTTAACAGTTGACAAGTGGTTGGTTCCAGCTCCAAACTGAGTGTTGCTATCTCTCTCAATTAAATAATTTGAGGGGGGGGCGGATACTGGATATTGAACTCCAGGTCTTGCACTTGCTAGGCAAGCACTCTACCAGTTGAGCTAAATCCCTAACCCCAGTCATTTTATTTTTGAGCAGAATAATTAATGCACTCCATAGCCCTAGATATGCTGAAAGGAAGTATTCAAATATCTCTTTTCACGACATAATCAAATTTTTTTCCTAGTTTGGGTATTTGATTTATGAGTCATTAAGCATCAGTTCGTTCAATGTCTGATCATATCATCTATTTTTTTTTACTTTAATAAAATGAAACATCTACTGGTTTTGGCTATATGTGACAGAATCAATACTCAGGCAAACTGGCTTGATAAAGTAAGCCTACATGGGGCTCAGGTTTAACAAGAGAAAGACAAACCACTTGATCCACAGAACAATATGTAAACTGGTCATAAGCTACCTTGTACCTTCTGGGACCTAAAAGCTTGGAAAACTCAGTCTTGCAGGGTATCATGTCTGCAAGGACATTTTCTCATTCATTTCAGGCTTACAGTAAAGGACTTCTTCCTGTACCTCTTTCAAAAGAAGTTGCAAAGTTACCTTAGCTATAATGGTGAACAAACAGATGAGGGAAAGAGAGTTCTTTGATTGGTGTGGATATTAGCAATAGCTTCTGGTATGAAAACTCAGTCATTAGCTCAGTGATGGGGAACCTTTTAGGGATGAGTGCCCAAACTGCAACCCAAAACCCATTTATTTATTGCAAAGTGCCAACACTACAATTAAACCTGAATGCTGAGGTTTTAATTTAGGAAAAAAAAAGAAAAAAACTCATACATTAACATCTTTTGTCTTAAAAGAAAAACAAATAACATGCCTGCCATAGGTTTGCCACCACTGCACTAGCTCAACCAAATGGATCCAGAAATTTCTGAGGTGAGATCCAGTTGCTGCTTCAAAGGTCACAATGTTAAGAGCCTGGTCTTGTCAAGGGAGAGAATACTGTGCTCCCCAAAGAGCTAAAGACATCATATTACAGTAATACATGCATAGTGATGTTCTGAGCAGCATGATTCATAACAGTTGAATCTGGAAAGCAGCCTGTGTGTCCATCAACAGATGAATGGATAAAGAAAATGTGCTATCTATACATAATGGAATACTACTTGGCTATAAAGGATAAATTAAAGACATTTTATAGGAAAAAATGGATTACACCTGGAAAACAAAATGTTAAGTGAAATAAATACACAAGCTTAAATACCATATGATATCTCTCATATGAGTAAGACCAAGTGCAAATAAAGAGCAAAATAAAAGACTGATATGATAGACAGAAACAGGGAGATCGATCTTTTGCAAATGGGAAAGGGTCTAAGAGACTGAGGGTGAGAGGGGAAGTAAAAAACATTTAAAGTATGTCATGTATAGATACCAAATGCCCACAATGAATGTAAACATTATATGTTGCAAACATGAATTGAAAATAAAAACAATAACAGTGAAAATGGGGAAAGGGGATCTAGAGATGGAGGGAGGCAGTGGGTGGGCAGGGAAAAGGGAATAAAAAAGAATCAAGATACTCCCTAAAATGAATGTAAACGTCATGTATTGCAAACATGTACTAATAAAATAAAAATTAAAAAAAAAAAAGAAATGTAGCTAAATGGGCCTAGGATTATACATATGAGAGAGAAAGATAAGTTTATGGACTACCAGTCATTAGGCTCTCGACTGATGAAGTCTCACATACCACAGGCAGGTCCCAAGTGATAAATATTAGCTTATATCTCCAAAACATCTTGGACAGGAGTTACTATCAAGTTGTTCTGGGACTGACATCTCTCAAGCACCTCTGACCCATAAGCCAGGCAAAAAAAGACAAATACACTAGAGATACTTAATGTGAGGCCCCCATTCAAATTGTGCCTCAGAATCACCCCAAGAGTTTTAACAAGGAGCCACAGTGATTCCAATCCCTTATCATAGTGAAACTAATTTGTTATGGTTTGTGCCTAAATGTTCCTCCAAAGCCTCATGCAGTAAGAGGTGGCTGGATCAGAGGTGTCTGGATCTGGAGTGTGTGTTGCTGGGATTAAGGGCCTGTGATTACTAAATCAATCCACTGAGTGGTTTGGTGCCACCCTAACCCTAGCAGCCTAGATGAGATATAAGGCACAGGAAGAAGTTGCTAAGGTCCCCTCGTTTACCTTGCTGCCTTCTGCCGGTCTGCCATGCCACCCTGCCTTGGATCCAGGTGACTGTGGACTGAAAACTCTACAAACTGTGAGCTAAATAAACCTTTTCCTCCCTTAACTTTGGGTCACAGGTATTTTTCTCAGCAATGAGGGAAAAAGTAACCAAGACACAACTGTCTTAAACTTTCTGGGGCTAAGAGTTTATAACAAGAATTTCTCTGTACTGCACTAGACCAGTCACAAAAAACTAGAATCTCTGAAAATCCACCTCCAGGTTTCTCCTCATGGAAGGTTCCGGAAAGACTGAGAAATGGAAGAGGATTTTCCCAGTCAGCCTAAAGAAGCTATCTATATTTGTTCTGCTCCTCCTTCATCCCTGCCTCTCAGCACTGATGTCACCACTAAGCCCTAATGCAATGTAATGTATTCTCTACCATCTATACTCTATTTCTTAGAGCTGTATGTAATCTACCTAAGGCAGCAACATTCTAAGAGACAAATCATTAGTATAAGAGCAACAATAACAACAGACTCAGCAATGCCCTCTCCAGGAGTTGCTGAGTCAAAAAGTATGCCATAACAAACCGAAGGTTACCTCTAATCTTTCCCTGTGTGTTGAGCAAGTCTGGGCCCTATATCCAAAATGTTCCTGCCAAGGGCTTCATGCCCTTGGGGTGAGTGCTGAAGCTCCTGTCACATACTGAGGTCTCTTGCTGCCTTCATTCCCTGAGATAAGAGCTGACCAGGACAAACCTAGAGGAGAAACAGGGGAGCTCAAAAAGCCTCAAGTCTCTGAGGTGAACCTAGACTTACCTTGGGACCTATACCTGAGTTCTTAAAATTTTTCCTGTGATTCCACTGGCACCAGTCCTGGAAGCCCTCATTTTTCCTGGACTCTGACTTGAAGCCTAACCTTGGAATTTCCTAGGCAAGTTGGGGGTAGGGTTCCTCTAGGTTTCCAGAATGGTAGGAGGAGGGGGCTAAAACTACATGAAGAATCTGTCCTCCGTGCCTCCCACATGCATAGTTCTATACTCATCAACACCAGAGGGTGGGTGGGCAAGGGAAAGAGAAGGAAAGTCATTTTTTTATCCATTTGACAGATGCCATGTTAAGAGAGCTGTAGGTGGGGGGAGGAGCAAGGGAGAGGAGGAGACAGGTTGGAACTAATGGTTCTAATGTCTAAATGTGGCCATCTGGTCTAAGGTGGTGAGAACAAAAACAGCATTTAGTCAGGAGCACTCTGACCTCTTCTGTATGGAGAATTGGAAGGAAAAGTATATTTTAATCAACTTATACCACCTCCAAGTCTCAGTATGCCCACCCAGGATACAGGCTTGCAAAGCTCTGGGGCTTGTCTCGCATTTCCAAGAGAATCTAAGTGTCTCCAGGGGAGACATTACAACCCAGAGAGGAAATTTGCATTTAAATAGCCCATCAGAAAGTAGAAGGCAGTTTCCAGTGGTTCACTGACTTCCCTCCCCCTGTTGGCTCACGGTAAGAGAAAAGACATCCAGCCAAGGCCAAGTTCCTGTCAGCAGCCTTTCATGTTCAGAAGTGGAACATGTTTCTCCTGACAAAATCTATCACAATCCTGGGGTCTCAGCAGACATTCATTAAATGGTAGATGAATGAAGGTCAGGGACATTCAGTAATCAACAAATGGGTCTCAAAGTAAGCCAGTGACTCGAACTGGATGATCTGGCTTCCTCTCAGACATTGTTCTAAAGACTTCAAGTGATACAACATCTAAACTCAGCCTTCCAGACAGGACACAAGAGAAACAAAATCAGATCTACCCTCAGGGTCCTGGAGGGATGGCACCAGGTTTGTATTTGCAGGAAAAGTGCTGTGCTTATAACAAAAGAACTTTAAGTAGGTTACTCGACCTTATGGAGAAGGGAGGGGACCCAAGGCAGCTGATTGGGAAAAAAGCATCCAGTAAGTGCCAGGGCTTGATGCTACTCTTTTTGACTCTGTCCAGGGATCAAAAGGCTAAAAGATAATGGATTCTTTTACTCAGAGGTCATCAAGATTGGAGACTCAAAAGAACTATCACAACTACTTCAATCCTCCATTTTACAGGCAAGAAAATTGAGCCTCCAGAAAAAAGTTGCTTAAAGTATTAATCTAGTCAGCACACAGAACTAATATTAGAAACCAAGCCCAGAGTCTTTTAGAAGGATGTATGTCAATTGTTCTTGGACCCTACACTCCTATTTTTAAAAACAAAAACACTTAGCTATTCTTTTCATTTAAAAAATGTACCTGTACAGTGATCTCAATTTGTTTCCTAACATTTTAATATCTATGTGTATCCTGCTATTATAGGCAGCTAAATTAAATATAGATTAATATACACTCGGAGAGGGACTGGGCTCTCAAGGAAGCCAGTGGAAAAAATAAAGACATCAGAATTGTGGCTGGAGACACACCTGAAGAAAGCCAGGACTCAAGACAGACATGCGATGATCAGGCCTACATGCCTCTCTAAAGGCATAAACAGTAACTTGGAATTATTCTGTAGTTAACACCACCTTGTCCAGTATGTCCAGATATGCATCAGTCACCCAGGTGGGTAAGCAGAGCATCTGGACCCATCCCTTCCCAGAAATGCCTTAGTTCTTCCCATGTACCCTTGCTATGTGACTCATTTCCCTATTGGATCAATATTAGCTAAGCAGCTATACTTGTAATCCTACAGGCTGGTGGTGTTCAACCCGTGTCGTACCCATATTATGACTGCTATATAAATTACCCCCGACAAAGGCCCTCTTGGGACCCCTCCTGTCTCTCAGGAGCTATCTCTCAATAAACTTTTCCTACTCTTAACCTCTACTGTTCCTTGGAATTCATTCCTCAATTTCAGGGGACACAAACTTGGCACATATGACATACAGCAGGTTAGGAATTATATCTCTCCTGTATCACCTCATCATGTTGCAAACCTCAAATATAAATGATAAAAACTTTAATAAACAAACAAGAAAACACTCATCCCAGGACCTAAATACTAATATAGTATTTCTTCATACAAATTGTCACACAAATAGAAATTTAAAACCAGTAATGTTAACAATTTAATACATAAAGAATTTCTCCAATTTTCCCCCTGAACTTTACTACAGAGATCACTGTTTTAGATATTTCTGGTGCTCTTTCCTCCTGCAGGTCTACAGACACTATTCCTTCAGTAATAAACCAAAAGCTTGCTACTGCTTCCTCCCCTAAGGGTCCCAAAGAGGTCTGACTGGCCCGGGGGTATTAAAGGATAAAAACAATTCAGAAAGCTGGCTGAGCAGACACTTCCAGAATCACCTTCATCCCCAGATAACTTTGTTTGGTAATCTCAAATTCAAATTCAAACTAAAATGTAAATGCTAGTAGAAAGCACAATGGCATAAGAAGAATGGGCTCCAAGCTTGGCTCCATTACTGACTTCTTGTTATGAACTTGGACAGATCTAGCTCCTTTCTGAGCTAGCGGAATTAGGTCATTTTAAATAGAAAGCCAAGTGAAATAGATCAGACATGCAAGCTTAAATACCATTCTCTCATTTGAGTAATGTGAAGTATAAATAAAGAGCAAAATAAAAGACTGATAAAAGAAATTAGGGAGACAGAACTTTTGTAAATGGGAAGGACTCTAAGAGACCAAGGGAGAGGGGAAGAGGGAATGGAAAGGAGTTATAAAAAAAAGTTAAGATGTGTCATGTACATATACCAAATACCCACATTGAATGTAAACATTTTATGTCACAAATATGAACTAAAAAAATGACAATAATAATAATGAAAATGGAGAAAAGGGATCTAGAGACAGGGGTGGGAGGAGCATGGGGAGGGGAAGGGAAATACAAAGAATCAAGATATGTCATGTACCTACTCCCTAAGATGAACACAGACTATAAGTACTGCAAACATGTCTTAAAAATATTTAAAAAAAGAAATAAAAGAAATAAATTTGAGATTATTTTGTACCTATGCTGCGGCCTTGCTTTTCAAAACCTTTTTTTCTTTGTTTTTGCACTGAAGATTGAACCCAGGGCCTCTCACATGCTAGGCAAGCACTCCACCACTGATCTATAACCCCTACACTTTTTATTTTGAGACAGGATCTCAGTAAATTGCCCAGGTTGGCCTTAAACTTGTGGCACCCCCTACATTCCCCACCTCTGTCTCTGCCTCTCTAGAAGCTGTGATTATGAGACTGAGCCACTGTGCTCAGCTCTGAAAGTAGGTAGACTTTTACCTGAGGAAGGGAGGTGTTCAGTACAGAGATGGCTTTGGGTTTCACTGGCAGAAACAAGAACAATAACTCCTCCAGCCAATTCAGGCCACTGGGTTCAAATGACCCAAAGTATCTTCTACCAAAAATTTAAGCAGGTCCTCTTCTATCTGTTCAGTATATTATAGTTTCTAAATCGTCTCTACATTTATGAGCTCACTAGATCCTTTCAGCAATTCTGAGATAAGCAGAGAAAGGATGATTTGTTCCATTTTAAAGACTAGGAAACAGGCCTAGACAAAGGAAGTCACTTAGCTACCCCAGAAGCAGAGGCCAGATAAAAAGCCAGATCATTTGACTCACGGTCCAATATTTTTTCCCAATAAGAAAAGAAATGGCTAACATCTATTGAATGCTTAAAATATATGAGATAAATCTAAGGTTTTACAAATACTAACATTTCATCCCAGTTTAAAGATGAGGAAACTAACATTCAGAGAGATGAACTGATTGATGAAGGTCACATGGGGTCAGAACCAAAACCTGGTAAGTTTTACTTTCAAACCAGTGCACCTAACTGCTGCTCTCCACAACACAATGTCACATTCCTAGCAGGTATGATTCAATGAAGTTCAGTCAAAGAATCTCCAAAATATAACAAGGTAGAGGACAGTGTGTATAGTATATCACCATAAAAAAGTAGAGAGTAATACATTATATTTGCTTAAATATACATAAAATATTTTTCTGGAAGTATTCATTGGTGACCTCTGCAGACAGAAGTTGGGTTACTAGAGGGCATCTTTTAAATTTTGGACCATGTATTCCCTATTCAAAACTAAAAATTTAAAAATGAGGTGTCTAAGGTAAGCAAGCTGAGAAAATTGCTTGGCTCTTTCTTGGTAGGGCTGTGGCAACGAACCCTTCCCTGTTTACCTCTCTGCCTTCTCAAATTTTAAAAAAGAGGCACCTTCCCCCTGTAATCCTCCAGTCCCCCCTCTTGTTTATCTAATCTTCTAGAAGGGTCAGTACTATAGTCATTCTGCAGTTTTTAACAACACAAATGAAAATAGCAACAGAGTGAGCGAGGCTTCACTAGTAAATCAGTGAAAATCAAAAAATAATGCATTGGCAGCAAGACAGATGAAAAGACACAAAAGGCCTCTAATCCCAATGCCTAGTACCCAAAGTCTGACCTCCAGATTCCCTCCACCTCCTTTCTACCTCTGACTCTGCTACTCTGAGTTCAGAATAGCAAAAATAAACAAGCCATAAAGGCTCTATGAAATCTGGCCCAGCTCAAGAGTCTTTTAGTGTACAAAGGAAGAGCACACCAAGACAGAAAAAGTAAGTCCAGCTGTATTTTAACGTTCACATTAAAGCCAGGAAAGAGCTCACATGGTCTCTAAGGCCTCTCCGCTTTGGTTCTTAAATTTCCACAATCTTATCTCTCAGTAGCTGGCAAAGTCTACCAAAAATCAACCCTCAAACATATTTTCTACTGGCCTACTCTTAGGCAGGTCAACCCCACATGGCTTCTGTACCCAGGAAGCTGTGAAGAGGTGGGTGGCCAAGGTAGATCAAGTGCCTCATGGGATCCTCCTCCAGAAGAGGCTTAAACAGGCAGCACAATTCCCTCTCACAACAGCTTAACATCTTCTCTAATGTTTCACTGCTTCCAACATACAAGAGATGAGTGGGGCGAGTGAGACGTGAGCTGCTGTGGCAAGGAGACATTGTTAATCAGTGTGCCTCTTATGGGCAAAGCAAGAAAAGTCCTGGGAAAGACTGGACCCAGGGCAGCCCCCTCCCTCCCTGTTCTTACTACATGTAAGAGAAAAATCTATGCTTTTACATATATTTACTTAGACTGCTTCTTCCTTTAGCACCAGGAATCCCTGAATGGCAACTTGGGACCATGAGAGTACATTGGGTTGGGAGTCCAGTGGCATAGCTTCTAATACTAAATCTATTGGTACCTAATCCTATGTCTCCAGTCTCAATGCCCTCTTCTCTGAACTTCAGTGCCCTCATTTGTAAAATGGACACAATGGTTTAACCAAATGGTGTGGGCAAGAGGTAGAGAAATTAAGTAAAGATAAATGACAAGCTCCTTAATCACCTCCAAATTATCTTTAAAACCTGGATGAAATGAACTTTTAGCAACCTAAATAACAACCAATGCTCGACTATTTATTTATTTGTTTATTTGTTTATTTATTTATTTATTTATGTAGTACTGGAGGTTGAACCCAAGTCCCTTTTCATTCAGGTACATCCCCAGCCCTTTTTACATTTTATCTTGAGACAAGGTCTTGCTAAATTGCTGAGACTGGGCTGAAACTTCCAATACTACTGCCTCAGCATTCCACACTGCTGGGATTACAGGCATGCGCCACCATGCCCAGATCCACTGTCAATGTTTTACAAGACAATTTCCCTATTCTTTGTCACAATTTATTCTTGTACCTCCCAAATCCCATAAGACCTGACAACTGAGCCTACTTTATAAGACCAGAAAATTGAGGCTCAGGAACATTTTGCCCACAAGGTCTATGAGGAGGTGGAGGGGGTGAGCTGCATAATCTAGTTCCCCCTACCCTACCCACCAACAAAACGATTGAAATGACTATGAGGACAAACACTTAGAAATAAGTTACTCTCCCAGGGCCAGAGCTGGCACCCTAGGGCTGCTTCCTATGGCAGGTAAAAGCACACTGGCTTTGCTTTTTCCAGTTTAGGAAAGTCCCTTGTCCGTGGTGGTTCCTCTTACCTTATTACTTGGGGTCCCTCTGGACCCCAAAGTATCTAATCACCTAAATACTGCAAACCTTTTTTCTTTGCCAGATGGCCTGGCCCAGCATTTAAAAGCATTTGTATAGGTATAGATGAACCCAATATAATTGTAACCATCCGGATCCCATGAAGCTCCTAGATTCCATGAAGGCCATCCCTGTTGGCCTTTTCTTCCTCTGGCTACTTTGATAGTAGTCAGGCACAATTAATGGTTGGCATAAACAGCTTTGTAGATGGAGAAAAATGTTCCCCTTCAAAGCATTTTCTTAACTCTTAGCATATCGGAGCTTTAACATTATCTGGGGTTAATAATAATAGTGGCTTTACCAGTACACCAATAAGACTCATATAAGAGAGTGGAACCTGACTGAGGCACAACCTAAGAAGCAAAGTAGCAAGTGGAACTCTTGTATTTTGACTTCACCTCCAAAGCTGAGATGTGGTCATGAGGCTTCTACAGTCAACCCAGAGAAAGGTCTAGGTCTGCTGATCTATGGTAGGCCTGGCACATTCTAGCTTCTTTTCTCACTGTTTCCCACCCTTTATTGAGGAACAGTACATGGTACCTTCCTTTCAGCTCCAGCCTTTGGTACTAAGGGCCAGAAAGGTTTCCCCAGGACACCGTGACCTGGTTTCTAGCTTAAGGAATTCTAAATATAGCAGCCACTCATTAGTGGGGCCAGATGGCCCAAGCTGCTGTGCCTAGGGCCTGGGTTGTGGTCATTAAGGACGAGTCAGGTCCCTCAGCACACTACTAACACAGGAGAGGCTGGGCCACTGCCAAGTGGGGTATCATTTAGGCATCCTATCACTTCCCCTCCAACTCACAATTTAGATTTACTTGCTGTATTATTTCATTCCCAAGGAAAATGAAATTTAATATTCAATTACTTTAGATTTTTCTAGGGTACTACTTCATAATCATAACACTCCATAATGGTTTGTAAGTGAACTGAAGAATGAAAGAGCAGGTTCAAGCTTTCTGCCTCGATCAACGCCAATTTACTTTCTCCTTTCTTCCACATCTGCCTGTTAACTCACATCTGAGGGCTCAGATCTGAGCCTTTTGAGTCTGCTACAACATATCTTTAGCATCCATTTTATTACTGAGTTCATAGACCTCTCAAGCCTGATTTCAGGATAAAAAGGGCCAGAGAAAACTGATGGAAGCCCACCAGCTGTGGCCGGTTCCCTATCATACCTACTTAAAGAAAGGCACACATTGTTGACCCTGTGGGTAGGACATTTTCTGCATAGGGCTGTCTGGACCCTGTGAGTGTGTCACATAGATGTGTTCAAGTCTGTTTCACGGGGAGATTGTCACTCCTTCTTAAGTTGGTTCTTACGAGTGTGTCTCAGGGCTAGGAGTATGTACCTTGGGGCTAGGAGCACATCTGAATGTGTACCTCAGTGTATCTCACATATATATGAGCATATAGTTGTGCATGAGTCCAGGTGTGTTCACACATGCCAATGTGCACAAGCATGCCTCATATGTGGCAGTGTATATGTGTCCTCCATGTACTGTGAATGTCTGAGTGTACTGCATGCTTAACTGAATATATGTGCTTCAAGCCTGTCAATGTGAAAGCATGCTCCATCTGTGTGTGCCCTATGTGTGTCACAAACATGTTCTATGTGTCTGAGCATGTTGTATCATATGTGACTATAGCATATACATGTATGTGTGGGTGTGGATGAAGGGCATGGACAGGCAACAAGTCTAAACCAATTTTCCTGCCCAACAACTTGTTTCTACCAGCTAGCACTCCTTAAAGTCATGCGAGTCAGTCTGCACATAAGAAGGACAAAGAACCTCTGTTCAAACTGTGCTTTTTCCACGAGCTAAGTAGAGAGAGGGGACAAGGATCAAAAATCAACTAACTCAGGATCTAGGTGAGTTCTGGGTGAGTCTGCTCATGCCACAATTTTCCCAGCAATACTGTAAGGGAGTGAATTCAGTGTATGAGCTCTTCCTCACTCTCATCCAGTGATTGCTCAATTTAAGCACCATGCATTAATTATGGTTCCCCCTCACCACAACAAAGTGTCTGTGCACAGAGGTGTACATGTGGATTAGCACCTGCAGATGTCTCATCCTAGCTAGGCCCTCTCTAAACATTGGCAAGCTACTGGTTGCCTCCCTGTACTTGGTCATCCCACACTCCTTTTCCCAGTGGCCCGAGCCAATTGGAATAAAACTGATAAACATACAGCCCCAAAGACATACAATCTTCACCAAAGCCCAGGCAAAACAACATGTGGTTTATCCAACCATTCTTCATCATCTTTCGGAAGGACTGTGAAAACTGGTAAGGGTAATGAGCCAGCTTTTAAACAAAAGGTCTACTCTTTAAGAACCAAGACAGATAAATCTTTGAAGAGTAAACAACCAAACTAAGCAGGGCACAAAGGACTGCAGATTTAAGGTCACTTCTCAGGACTAGCAAGACTTCTCATGCGTTCCTGGACAATATGATATCCAGATAGAATTGTTATAGAGCTAATAGATGTATCTGAAGTACCCAGTAATGGTTCAATGCTAACCAAGCCGGAGTCATCTAGTGGAATCTGCCTAGATCCCTCTGCCATCTTAACTAACTTTTATTTTAAAAAGAAAAATAAGATTAGCAGGACGTGGTGGCATAGCCCCCAAGCACTTGGAAGCCTGAGGCAAGAGGACAGCTGTGTGCTCATGGCCAACCTGAGACCCTGTCTCAAAAAAAAAAAAAAAGACCAAGTTACAGAAGTTACATTTAAAATGAATTATTTGCTCAAAGTCAATTGGTATTGCTAGATTGGTAATAACAAACTCCTCATGCTGGGATCTTCCAATGTCTATTAAGCATGCCTCTATTAAGAAACAGCACTAATCTGAGTCAATCAAAGCAATTCTCGAGGATAATCTTAGCATTGCCCAATTTACAGGGTCATGGAGAATAAACCAAAGCGTTAGCAACAGAAAACTATACAATAGTTTTTTTTTTTTTTTTTTTATCTTCTTGTCCTGTGCCCAGTGCAGTGAGTTTCCAAACAAAATGATGCAGATAAAGGCGAACATGGTCAACTTGTTCCATGTAGGTCAGTGGTCAAAAACCTTTAATTTCTACAACAACTCTTAATCATACCATGAAAATCTAGTAACGTTCATCACAAATCCTAACCAAGAACTTGAGGGCCAAAACTGGTTTTTAATTCCTAATTGCCTAGGTGGCTGTGGCTTGATGGACTTGAAAAAGTGCTAAATAAAAACATAATTAACGTTGGCTTTCTTCCAAGCTCTTCTTTTAGTTTTGTAAGAGATAGAAAGAAAGCTAGCTTGCTATTCATAGCAATGTGTGTGTGACTCCATGGGAAATGGAGCTAGGGGTAAAGGATTCTTGTTTTAAAAATCCCAGCTTTCCACCAAGTACCCAAAGTACGGGGCAGTCACAAGGCTATTCTCTTTCCTATGACAGAAGAGGGAAAGAAGAATCCTCTAATTTGGAGACTGAGACATAAAGACAATGGGATTTTTTTCATGGTCACTCACATCATATTTGCAGCCCCTTTTTATTTCTATGGAAGGTCTACAAATCTCAGACCAGACCCCTGCACTGTAGCAGTTACCCATAAATGACTTTTGTCTCAAAGAATTCTGAGAGATCATAAGCCCCAATTTACAGAAAACCAAGTCAAAGAGACAGACTTGCCCAAGGTCACAGAACTAAAAATGATAAAAACTTGTAGTTCAATGACCAGCCACTTTCCATCACACCACACTGATTTCCTAAATCACTCCTGAAAGTCACAGTGTCTTGCACATCTCATGGGTTCAAGGACTTGTCCCTATCAGGCAGTGTTCTAGTTCTAGCACTACTACCAATGTACTGTGCTCCCTTGGGCAAGTCCTCTTCCTCTCTAGGGCTTGTTCCCCAGCTTCTACAATGAGAGGATCGGATCCAGGAACTTTAGCATCCTTTTGCAGAAGATAAAGCTGTCTGGAATGGTTTAAATGGCAGTATAACTTCCAGAGCTTCAGCCCAGAACAGGCTGGAAGCAGCTATATGACAAAGAATCTTCGGGCTCAAGTTTTCTCATCTATAAAATGGAGGTAATCTGTGCCCTAGCTACTTCACAGGGCCATAGGAAAGACCCAGTGAGACAATGTATAAACCAACTGAAAAGTGTAGGCAATGTTTAAGAGGGAGAGTCAAGAATCAAATATCTACTACTGTCAAATGCTTTTCTCCAAATTCAAGTATAGTGTACATGTATTCTATCCAATGAATCTTGTTGAGTCCTCTTGTGCAGTTCAATCTGGCTTTGCAACACAAATAACTTAGTTGCTTGCAGGGTCCAAAGGAACTTAATAAATCCCCCCACTCTCTCTGAGTCCTAAGTACAACAGTGTCTCATCATTTTGCCTTTGTTCTGAGCCTTGTCACCATGCCAGAATTATCAGAGGCCCTTCCTCTCGTAAAGACACCTAGCTCCTCCTGGGCCCATATCCCAATACCCAGGCACCTATTGCCCCTCCTCATCAGCCAGCACAGTTCACACAGAGAGGCGGAAGAGAGTCGGAGGAGGAGAGGCTGTGGGAGGTTCAGCTAAAAGTAGATGCTGCCTTTAGGCACCACACTATGAGGGGGTGGGGGTGGGTTCTTAGCACATCCTTCCTGCAGCCAGCTGGGCATGGAGGTGTGTAGCTTCCCCTCCTCTATTGAAGGCAGGCAGGCGAAGAAATCAGCTGCCAGAACCATTCCCAGAGCTGCCTATGGATGTACAATGCTGGCCTCTTTTGGGCCCTGAGGGCAGATGGCTACTCAGCAAAAGGCTGCATCCATAGCTTCCTTCCTCAGGAGAGTTAATGTGGACTAAAGGAGACTCTGTGCTCTCCTCCCTCCCATCCCACTGCCTGTCACCCCAAGAGCTGCTTACATAATGCTCTTCTTATTCTCCACTTTTAATTCTTACAGACTCTTCTCAGCTCACTTGCTCCAACTAATCCTGAAAAAGTATTCAAGTACCAGCCAAGAGAGTACAGAACCAGAACCCTATAATGAAGGTAGCAGCTGACAGTGAGCAAGAGCCTGCAGAATCAAATTTACAGGCCTGTCACTGTAACCTTGGACCCCATTTTCCCTTAGTTTCTTCACTTGTTAAAAATAAAGGATGGGAACAGTGTGCTGCAGACCTGCCAGGTGTTTTAATCTCTGCCCTTAGGTGATTCCCAGGGAAGCCTGGCCACTTAAATGAAAGACCCATCTCCAGTCCACCCCTGATGTCCTATCTCTCCAGAGATAGGAGAGATCTGGGCAGAACCACCGCCACTCTCCTAATTCCATTCCCCTAGTTACTAAAGTCTGCATTGACAAGATGGTTTCCTGGAACTTCAGGGTCTGCCCTCCAGACCCATTTTAACCAGACTCACTTTGTTTTTTTCCTGTATCATACAGAAGTTTCATTTGAGAGTTCATTTGAGAGCATGGTTCTTGTATAGAAACCACTTCCAACTTTAGTGACATAGAAACTAAAGTCCAGATAAGAAAGGCCTTGATCAAGATCTGAAAGCGAAAGAATCAGGGCTTAATCCTAGAGCTCTTGGGGCCTTTTCCATTTTTTCCCCTACTCTAAGTCTGCCTTCTATATGCTGTCCTTTTACCACACATACCAACTCTTGACTTGGGTGTTCAAAGTTCAAATGATCAATCCCTGTCACGGCCCTGCAACTAGTACAGAAGAGTGCTAAAGACAAGAAAAATCTAAACTGAGACATGCCCCTATCTTCTGTCCTCCAGTTTGCCTCCATTATCCTTTCTTTAAAGCTTCCTTCTGGGTTTTGTTCTGTCAGTGGACCTTTTCAACTCTCAAAAGAATCATGACTGCATCTCGACTACAAAGCCACAATGCAAGCTACATTACAGTATGTGGTGACAAGAGTCCTGGGTTCTAGGTCACTCACCTAGTACTTCCTACTGTGTAGCCTTGAGAACGTCAACATCTCTGAGCCTCACTTTCCAAATCTACTTTTAGGTTTGGGAAAGAAGCCAAAGAAATAACTAGGGAACTTTGTTGAAATTCTTATTACTATTAATAGTAGTAATATTAACTAAGTGAATGACATCTAAATACCACAGGAAGGGACTCAAGGCTGTCAAAACAGCCAGTCCCTCACCTGCTAGGCTTCCCCCGATCTAGGATACTGGTTCTGTATTAATAAGAGGCAATTCTCAATTATTTAAAAGACATGTTTCTTTAACAAGCTGAATCCCAAACTGGTATACTGCTGCTACTCAACTCACTACAGGGCTCCCTTCTTTGCTTGGTAGCTATAGTTCAGCTGTTATAGAAGAAACCCAAGCTGAATATATTTAAGAAGAAAAATCTATTACCCCTAAATCACTCTGATTCTAAATGTAACAGAAATCTTTAAATTACCTGCTGGTTTTGAATAATACATATAATCATTTTGATCATTAATGTTAATCACAATGCAAGCAAAAATTATTAGAGCTAGAAGAAATCTGTGAAACCAATCCGCTTACCCTTATTTTGCAGATGAGGAAATTGCAGGAGGAAGAAATAATTTATCTGAAATTACTCAGCAATGAACAGAATCGTCACATCATTACAGCAAATGTGAAGGAACTGATTTTTTTTTTTCTGAAGGGTTAAAGCCATCTCACAGTTGATTGTCTCTTGGTATCTGTGGGAGATTGGTTCCAGGACAACTTTTGGATACCAAAAGCTGAAGACGCTCAAGCCCCTTATATAATACTATTCACATATAATCTATGCACATCTTTCTGTATACTTTATTTTTAATTTTCCTTTTTATTTCTGTGCAAGTGATTTGACCCAGTGCCTTGTATATGCTAGGTAATGGCTCTATCCTTGTATACTTTAAATCACCCCTATTTATAACACTTATTACAATGTAAATGCTAAGCAAATAGTTTTCATACTGCATTGGTTTTTAATGTGTATTTTCATTTTGTTATTTTTTAATTTTTCAAATATTTCCTACCTGTGGATACAGAAGAACCTGTAGATACAGGGAGGCAGACTGTATTTGAAATCCAAATAAGTACCAGACTATTCATTCTCTAGCTTCGAATCCTTTTTTTTAATTCATTCATTAATTAATTAATTTTGGTGCTGGGGATTGAACTCAGGACCTTGGGCTTGGGAGGCAAGCACTCTAACCACTGAACTAAATCCCCAGCCCTCATCGAGTCCTTTTTAGAGTGGGTACGAGCCTCTAGAACTTATCAAGGCCCCCACAACTCCTAGAATAAAATATCACCACCTGCAAAGCCTGCCAATTCACGTGTGATAAACTAGACTTAAAACGAGACATTATTTACTTCGAAACATTCTATGGCAGTTATTCTCAACCCTGGCTGAGCATTCCCAGTACCTCTAAGGAGCTTTCAGAAAAATATTGATGCCAGGGTCCAGCTATGACCAGCTCAATCGGATTTCCCCCAGAAAGTCTAGGAAGCGTTAGTCTTGTTAACACCCCAGGTGACAGCAGTGTGCAGCCGAGGTAGAGAAACACTGGGTTAATGGAAACAATTCAGTCAAGCAATAAGGAATACAGTTTCCCAAACTGTTTGCAGGCAAAAATCTGTTTTTCTGGGTGTGGCACACACCTGTAATCCCATCTACTTGGGAAGCTGAGGCCAAGGCAGGAGGATCACAAGTTCAAGGTCAGACTGTCCTCCTTGGCTTCCTTAGTGAGACCCTGTCTCTAAATAAATAAATAAATAAATAAATAAATAAATAAATAAATAAAAGGGCTAGGTATATACCTCAGCACTCCCTGGTTTCAATCCCCAATACTGAAAACACACGTACACATGTTACATCCAACATGTTCTGCTTTTCCAAGAATGGAAAGAAAAATGAGACATAGAAACTACAGTTGTGGCACTGATACTCGGCCAAATTCTGTACCTAGTTAAGAAACACCTGTTTTATGGGCATTGAAACAAAAAGGAGCTCTGGAGCCTATAACCGTATTTACCAGAAGTAAGATACAAATTTTTAATCCTTTTTCTGATGGGACCATCAGTTGGGTAAATGAAAGCTATAAATATAGCATATCTTGATGCCTACATAACATATAAAAAATCCCATATGATATTATCCTCATTAATGCACTGGCAGCCTATATGACAGGACAGCCCCGTGGTGTCTGCACTGATTGACTAGATACATACAAAATTTAACAGCTTTATTTCCAAGAGGTTCTGGTGAGATGGAGCCAGATCAATCTCATCATATTAAACATTTCTCTGAATCAGCAACTTCATATTCAGTTTTAAGACAGTGCAATACTAGAAGAAACTGCTAATTTGTTGTGAGACATGAAGAAAAATTTAAAACTCAAGAAAGGCTAAAACAACAGACAAATCAAAATAGAGTTTAACTGATACGAAGCTAAAAGAAACTGCTAATTTCTTATATAGTACGAAGAAAAAATTTAAACCTATAAAAAGTTAGAATAATGGACCAAACTAAAAATAAAATCTAACAAGTTTGGCTCAAAAAATTTAAACTGGTTCAAAATGCTAACTTTACAAGAGAGAACTGGACCAGACAGGAAAGAATTTCAATCTACAGGCTCAAAAGGCCAATTCAGTGGCTCTTAAGCCTGACTGCATATTTTAACCACCTTGGGGAGCTTTAAATTAAAAAGAAAATACTAGGCCTCAGGCCTATCTCATGCCAATTAAATCAGAATCTTTCAGAGCAGGTACACAGCAGGGGTATTTTAAAAACTCACCAAGTGATCTGAATATTCAGTGAGTGTTGAGAACCAGTAGAAGGCTGTATTATTGCAGATTTCGTGGACAGACTGAAGTTCCTTTTTCACTTGACCCTGGTCAGGTAGCATCTGGAGTAGCACTATTAGTTCCAGGCAGCACATTTTTAAAGAAATATAGAAAAATATATACAGTGGTACCTCGGTTCACAAACTTAATTCTTTCCATGATTCTGGTCGCAAACCAAATCAAATTTCCTCATAAGGTCAACATTGACCCTAACCATTGAATTTGATTCAGTTCTTATCCAAATTGGTTTGTGAACAGAACCATGGAAAAAATTAAGTTCACGAACTGAAGTACCACTGTATGCCTCAAAATGAAGGACAGCTGCATGAAAACTGCAATTTCTTGGAAAACATTCTGTATTTTAGGCTTCAGACCTTCATATTGGCTTTCACCTTAAAGTCCCAAATAGTGATTTTTCATAAGACTGACTAAAGGGAACTCTGATGCATATTCAAGACAGAAGGTAGCATTTTATACACTGAGGAATTTTGTGCAAAAGTGCTATACAAAGGAAAAGTATTAAACAGCACTAAAAATGTAAGCAAGTAAAGATGAGGAAGCAAGTATGACTTCAGGGATGACTCACACACACCTCCCTCCCCACCTGACCCTTTTCAGTTTCACACTAGCCGGGAATTATCAACTCTTCAGTCTCCCACATCTCTGTTGGGAAGGCAGACTCACTCTCATCCTACCAATCTCTCTGACCTTTATTCTCCTCATTTGTAAAACTGAAATAGCAATCATCCCTGCCCACTTCACAAGGCCGATGTGATGTTCAAATTAGAAAGGATATGAAATCACTTTGTAAACTTTATAGGTCCATGCAGTGACGAAAAGCTATTATACAGCCATTACTGGACTGTTTCCCAAGCCTTCTCTCTCCTTGAGTCCTTTTCCCTTCTAGCTTTTTTTCCATTTTGTACTTTGATGCCAGGGCAAAGGACAATGAATTAAATACTCTAGAGAGCTAGATCCACCTATGGGCAGAAAGAGACAATCTGGGCATGTATTGGAAGACCTAAGCTTTAATTAAGGATTCTTGAAAAGCTAGATATTCAGTTGGAGCAGAGTTGGAAATATGGACTAGAAAGTCTAAGATTCACTTCCATTCACTGCTTAAGGAAAAAGCCACTGGATCTGGGTCCTGATCCCTTGAATGAGGTCTTTCGGTAAAGCAGTTATTTTGGGGGAAAAAAGGGCTCAATTCTCATGCCCCTGCCCAGAGTAAACACTCTGCAACCCAAAAAGAGAGATCACAGGACTAGATGGCAGATAAACTAAAGAGAAGGACATACTGTGGCTGCATCCCCGCAACTATCATTGTGTCCTCTGATCACAGCTGTGCCTCTTAATCTGGGCCTGCCCACAGGGCACTAAAACATCACATCCATAAGCTTTCTGGTGTCCATCAGCTCCCTCGAAGCTTAAACACACAGGGGGGGTGACAAAATTTGAACCAGTGCTGTTCACCAGCTCTACAACAAACTGACTCTTCAAACTTTCCCAGCCTTGCCAGTCAGAAGCTACAGACTCATATAAGGAAAACTGCTCTGAATTCCACACTGCAGCTGGTCTGGGCAAGGATCCCCAAGCCACAAACAAAATCAGGGCCAGGTGTACAAGTAAATGTTGCAGGTTCTGATAGTTGGAGGCTATCTTCATGAAAAAAGTGCTATGCAGTTTTTTCCCACCAAGCTATCACTTCACTTTCTTCCTGCCAAACCCAATAGTTTGAGTGAAAAAAAAAAAAAAAATATATATATATATATATCTTCCAATACCTGCAGACTTCCTGTACTAAACCTACGCAGTTGAAGTGGCTCAGTTAATCTCAGTTAATCTTAAGAAAAGTGATTTGAACCCATGAGTCTTCCAATAAACATTTCTGATAGCTACACAAAGCTAGGCTCTGTATGTCTGCTGCGGACATATTTTCTAGGTATTTGCAGGCAAGAAAGACTGCCTGCAAATACCTATTTATTTGTGTCCTCCCCAAAAGCAGCTCCCCAAACCCTGCTGGGCTCCAGCCCTTGTTGTCCAGTCATGGTGCTGCCTGGGTCTGTAAAGGGCTGGTTTGGGAGCTCAGTGGGCACTGAGTGATGAAGGAGTTGCTAGGATACTAGCAGAGGGCATTTTAATTCTTTGGTGTGACGCTAGAAGCCAAAATCCCTGAGCTGGGATTTTGCCCCTCCTAGCAGCAAAAGCTTATCCTCTACTTAAAGGAATGAGAAAAGAAAGGGGAATAAGGAGGTTTACTACAAAAAGTTGGGAAAAATCAGTGAGGAGAAGCCCTCTTCTCTTCCCTACTTCTCACCACTTAGAGTGGGGAGGAAGAGGTAATAGCAGGGGTGGGAGGAAAGGGAGAACGGGAAAGATTAAGAAAGAAGGCAGGGGAGGAAGAAAAGAGAGAGAGAACACATCAAAATGCATAAGGTTCCACTCCTCTAGGCTGCATTTCTCATTTTCTCCCATTCTCTCTTTTTGCATGCCCTCACATAGCTGAAGGAGAAATGCTAAACCCTTAGGAGTCACACAAGTAAAAAGTCACATTTTCACCTTTTGTTCTCTACTCTTCAAACTCCCTTCTAGCTGCTCTAAGGTGACCTGCCATCTGGCTATGCCTAGCCCTTATTAGCCTAGGTAAGTGAATTTAAATTACTAATGGGATGGTTCATTCAAACTACTCCTCTAGCCTAACAGGAGGACTGTCATGGGTGCCACCCATCCATCCTAGCACCATTTAAATCCTAACAAACCCTAGCACAAGAAATCATTCAGAACTGTGGAAATCAATGCTGTCTTTCCCCATTCCTATCACCACCACCCTCAGGAGTGTGCACACACGCCCACAAACATACTGCCACCACCCTGCACACAAACATTTCCAAAAGCTTTCTGCCAAGGGTTTGTTAGGCACCCAGAGGGGAAGGCATTTCATGATACAACTTAATCATAAAACTGAGGCAAAAACTAGCCTTATAAGCCCTTTCTGCCCTTACTGAAAACCCCCCCCCCAAAATAAGAAAGTCAAAAAGCATTCCAGTGGTCCAGTCCCCAATTCCTTATCACACAGCTAGGCCAAAAATTCCTTAGGTAAGACTTCTCTATATACCAGTAAGTATTTATCATTTTATTTTCCTTTTCTCTTGTTTTAAGTTTATCCCCTTCCAACTTCTGTTCTTACGGGTGCTCCAAGTCCCAAAATGCAAGAACTTGAAGTTACCTAATCCTCCCACACTAAATGCCAGTGTTTACAGGGACTCTCAAACCCACTGAGGAGGAAAAAATTGCTCAAGGTCAAAGAGCTACCGAGTGGAGAAAAATCAGATCTGCAGCTGCCTGGCATTGAGCTTTTCCCCACTGACTGACACTGTCTCAAAACAAAGTGCCAAGGCAAAATACATGATATTACTGCTTAATTTAAGTAACATCTCTAGTGATGTATAGGGGATTAAACCCAGGGCCTTCATACTGAACTATATTCCCAGTCCTTTTTTATTATGTATTTTTATTTTATATCTTGCTAAATTGCCCAACTGCAGTCTCCCAACTGCTGGAATTACATGCATGTGCCATTGCGCTTGGTTAGATTCTCCTTCAAAGAAACAAGTTCTCGGTTTCACCCAAAGGGGCCTCACACAGGACCAAAGAGTAATTATTAAGAATTAGTGCCAGCAAATTTTGCAGATCATGCTTATACCATGGTACCAAACAAGAAAAACAAAACACCTCAGCTTCTCACCCACACAGTCAGAGAGCCAGTTTTGAGGCTCAAAACCTGGGCTGACGCCATTAAATAATACTCCGAGTCCTGTGGTGAGGACAATTTAACACCCCCTCCACAGCCCCTCTTCCTTCATAATCATTTCCAAAGAGCCTGAACAACAGGACACAGAACTTGACAGCATAATGCCAGCAGATCTGCAAATCACACATGCACAGCCGCCCACATAAGTGCAGGGGGAGCATGTGTGTGTACGTGTATGTGCCCTGATTCATTGCTACATGAACCAAAAATGGCACTATTTTAAGACAGGTAAGCAACGGAATGAGGAAGATCTGCCTACATCAGCAAGGAAGAAAAAAAAGTATCATGTACACTAGAATCACAGTCAATTTCCTAGCTTTACCAAGAGTTTTCTCAGCAGAAACAAATCTAAAATCATAACAGCAATTCACCAGTACCATATGATAGACGAACAGACATATCTCAAATTGGAGGGTTGCTCCTAATTTATATGTTTCCCAACCTCTTATCCATTTCATCTAGACTTTTTTTTTTTGGTGCTCAAAACTCTTAATTTAACACATTACATACTTCCAGTTATGGGCATGTTTCAATTAGAGAGACCTCTGCTCTTAAAGCAACAAACAAGGATGCAAACAATAACATCACCACTTTCCCATTGCACTATCAAGTTCTTTAAAAATGTAGTTCAAGAACATCATTACAAATGATTACCGCTAAAGGAGTCATATCCAACACAATTATTCCCAAGATAGGTAAAAAACTGGCTTTTGCTTTTTAGATGAGACACTGAAAAAAATCCTCAAACTCAAATCCAGGGGTATAATCTCTGGGAAACGGAGTTCAAGGTCTCTTGTCAAAGTCCTCTCTTGCCAATTCAAAAAATCAGAGAATACTTTTATGTCCCATTCCATGATTCCAAAGAAATTGGCGTTTAATGCAGTAAAAAATGTTTTAAAGGTGGCTTCTTTCCAAATTGGAAACCGTGAACCCTGGACAGCAAATTGAGATTCGAAGGACGCAGTCACCAATTGCCACCTCAAGGCACTCCACAGCATCATGTCCCAACTTCTCGCCTCTCATTAGAGAATAAAAAAATCATTTCCCCCAAATCCATTTATTGCATCGACATTTCCCCTCTAAACATCTAGTGCAAGACTGCCTTTCTTAGACACCAAAATTTCATCATGCTTTTCCACAAACCCCTTCCTCCACCCCCGCCTCAAACAAACCCAAATGCACTCTCGATGGCAAGAGAAAAATTTTAACTAAAATTCACTAACGGAATTTAAAGGTAGTTTTCAAGAAAATGCATTGACAAGACACCACAGAGAAGTCACTGTTAAGGAACGCAGAGCTTGCTCCATGAACGTCACAGAGATGGAGAATGCATACAGGCATGCACACTTAAATAGAAAACATTTCTTTACCAACAATTTCACTTAAGCAATTATTCACAAGGCATACTTAAAAGACAAGACATGACAAAAGATTTAGGGAGAGATAATATACCAACGTCATACATATCACAGCGAGGCCATGTTGAAGCTCAAAACGTTTCCCCCCTGAGTAAAAAAGCTTGTCCTTTCTCCCCCTCTTGCCTGGTCTCTGTCTCGGTCTCTGTCTCTCTGTCTCTGTCTGTCTGTCTCTGTCTTTCTCTCTCACTCTCTTGCTCTCTCTCCCTCTCTCTCGACCCCCTCCCCCGATGGCTCTCGGGATAAAATCAAAGCGAGAGTTCGCGACAGCTCAGGTGGCTGTACTCCATTCAGCGCGTTCCCAGGAAAAACATGAGTATGACATTGACAAGCAGGAGGACCACAATCACGGCAAAAACGACTACGGTTTGCACATCCAGGGTCATGGTGCAATGCAGAACACTGTAGTGTTCCAGGTGGGGGGCCGGCAGATTGGGAGATGTCAGTCTCTGTTCTGTCAGACTGTCCATACAGCCACCATGCTAGAAAGGAGAAAAGGAAGTCGGGTGGTTAGGGAAAGGGCTGGGTTTGGCGCCCGAGTTTATCGGGGAGGGGAGGGAAGGGGGATGGGGACGGGGCACTTTGCTTCCAACCCCCCCCCTCAGGATTGGGCTAATCTTTTCTTGCCTAGCTGTGAAATCTTAGCTTGTGCTGAAGACGGCAGTCCAGCATTCTCTCTCGGGCGCCACGGAAAAAGCAAAATCCTGGTTTTCAAAGAGAAAGGCGGGAGGAACCTATCAGCGGTTCTCCGGCGCCGGCTGAGTCTGTCTGTCCCGGCGTACGTCTGCCTGTCCGGCTACCGGTCAGTCTCAGTCTCCTCTAGTCTCTCTAGCTCCCTCGCTTTCCTACGCTGCTTTCTTCGCGGGGTTCCAGGCTGCCAGCCACGCTTTCCAGCCTTTCCTCGCTGGCCTTCTCCCGCTCCTCTCCCCACCCCCACCGCAACCCGTAGGCTGCCTTTTTATTCTGGGAGAGACTGTGGGCGCCTGCGTGAATCGCAGTCAGCGTCACTGACGGATTCACTGGCCAATAGCAGCTGCTGCAAGGGCGCGTTCACTGCCAGGGGTGGGACTCGAGCTGGCGTGCTAGTCACGGCAGCCAATCCGAGAGCCCAACGCTCCAGAAGCTGGCCTGCTACATTCCAACCAGAAGAGCGAGAGCCGCCAGTACCTAGGTTTTGGCGTGGGGGAGGGGAGCTTGTGGGGGTGGGTTGAAGAGTGTGTAGGCAGATGGGAAAGAAGGCAGACTTGAGAATGGGAGAGAGACGACGGAAGGGGATGGAAAGCAGCTGGCCTGGCAGAAGAGAGGAAGAAGGGACCGAGAAGGAGACCATGGGAAGGAGGAAGAAGAACTAGAGGATATGATTAAGAAAGAGGAGGGATGGGAAAACAGAATAGGTAGGTAGAGCAAAGGCATGTACCTTGGTAACCACTTTGGAGCCTAGGCCAAAGAAAAACAAACATGCCTTTGGCCGCTTCCCAAAATATATACATGCAATTCACAGCTGTAAAAAAATTCACAAATTGGTGTTGTGGACAGAACCACGGGAACACACTACAAAATATCAAATTCAATTTTTTGAAAAAACTTTTATTTGGCTTTCTCTGATCTAGCTACCCTGGTCCAGTCCTATGTCCTTTCCTAATTAGTTTCTTCACACTGTGGCAGCATGGTGAGTACTAAGAAGGAAAGTCAGCTAGAGTTAAGTATTCAGCATCGGTAAACATCTTTTTTTTTTTTTTTTTAGATTTTATTAGTACATGTTTGCAGTCGTGCAGTTTATAATCATCATGGGGAGAAGTAATGTACATACCACATGTACGTACCACAGTTTCTTTTTTTTATCCTCTTCCCTATCCCTCCCTCCCTCCTTTCTCTAACTCCCCTATCCTGTTTTTCATTCTCTACTATTGATCTTATCTCTTGTTGTGGTATATGTTTACATTAATTGAGTATATTAGCTTCCTGTACATGGCATATCTTTATTCGACTTATTTCCCCTTCCCCTCCTCCTTACCCCTCGCACGTCGTTCCTTGGACCACCTCCCTATTGCAAGAGATTCATCTCCTAGTCCCCTTCTGTCCATCCTTCATTAGGGTTCGTACTTTGCCTCACTCAAATGAGAGATACCATACAGTATTTAAGCTTGTGTGTCTGGTTTATTTCACTCAACACTGTATTTTCGAGGTGCATCCATTTTCCTATAAATATCTCAAATCTGTCATTATTTATAGCAGAGTAGTATTCCATTATATATGTACTACAATTTCTTTGTCCAGACATCTGTTGATGTGTATATAGGCCGTTTCCAGGACTTAGCTATTGTGAATTGTGCTGCTATAAACATTAGTATGCATGACCGCTGTAGAATGATGTCTTAAGCTCTTTGGAGAAGATACCTAGCAGGGGGATCCCTGGATCATATGGAGTTTCTAGTTTCAGTTCTTTGAGAAATCTCTATACTGACTTACGTAATGATTGTACTAATTTGCATTGCCACCAACAGTGAAGGCCACAGCCACACCAGCATTTGTTATCCTTTGATTTCTTAATGATTGCCATTCTTTTTGGAGCAAGATGGAATCTTAGCATTGTTTTAATTTACTGCTCTCTAGGGTCTGGGGGTTTAGCTCAGTGGTTACAGTGCTTGCCTCGCAAATACAAGGTCCTGGCACCAAAAAAAAAAGAGAGATACAAAAAAAAAGAGTAATTTAGCTCAAGTGGTAGAGCGCTAGCCTAATCTACTGCTCTCTAATGACCAGCAATGTTGACCATTTTTTCCATATATTTGTTAACCATTTGTGTTTCTCTGTGAAGTGTCTGTTCATTTCTCTTGCCCATTTTTTGACTGGCTCTTTAATTTTTAATGGCTTAATTCTTTTTTTCCTTTCTTTATATATTCTAGATATTAATAGCTGACAAAAATCTTTTCCCATTCTGTAGGTTGTCTCTTCACTCTACTAATTGATTCTTTTGCTGTAGAGAAGCTTTTTAGTATGATATAATACCATTTATTCATTCTTGCTGTTATTTCCTATGCAATTGAGGTTCTGCTTAGAAAATCCTTTCCTACACCTATGTTGTAAAGTGTTTTACCTATTTTATCTTCCAGTAAGTTTAATGTTTTATTTTAATGTTTATATCTTTGATCCATTTTTATTTTAATTTAGTATATGGTGAGAGATAAGGATCCAGTTTCAGTCTTCTGCACACAGATTGCCAGTTTTCCCAGCACCACTTGAATAGACTCTACTTCCTCCAACATAAACTTTTGGCCCCTTTGTAAAAGATCAAATACTTGAATGTGTCCTGCATCCTGATGTGTTCTGTATCCTTAGTTCTGTTCCATTTATCCATGTATCTGTTTTTGTTCCAGTACCATACCATTTTTATCACTATTGCTTTTAAGTATACCTTAAAATCAGTTATTGCTATGCTTCCTGCTTTTCTCTTGTTGCCCAAAATTGCTTTTGCTATTCTGGGTCTCTTCTGGTTCCAGATGAATTTTAGGATTGTTCTTTCAAAATCTGTAAAGTATGCTGTTGGCATTTTGATTGGGACTGTATTGAATCTCTATAACCATTTTGGGAGCATAGCCATTTTGACAATATTGATTCTGCCTATCCAGGAACAAGGGACATCATCCCATTTTCTGATGTCCTCTTCAGTCTCTTTTGTCAAAGTACTGTAGTTTTCTTCGTAGAGGTCATTTACTTCCTTGGTTAGGTTAATTCTTAGGTATTTCATTTTTCTTGAAGCTACTGTGAATGCTATTATTTTCATAATTTCCTTCTCATCCCATTCATTGTTGGTATACACAAATGCTAATGATTTTTGCTTGTTAATCCTGTATCATGCTGCATTGCTGAAGTTGGTTATTAATTCTAAGAGTCTTTTGGTGAAGTTCTTTAGGTCTTTTCTGTAGAGTATCATGGTCATCTGCAAATAATGATAATTTGAGTTCTTCTTTTCCTATATGTATCTCTTTTATTTCTTTCTCTCATCTAATTGCTATGGCTATGTTTCAAGTACAATATTGTATAGAAGAGGTAATAGTGGACATCTGTGTCTTGTTCTTGATTTGGGGAGAATGTTTTTAGTTTGTCCTCATTTAGTATGATGCTAGCTATTGGTTTGTCATATACAGCTTTCATCAAATTCAGGTATGGTCATTCTATACGTGTTTTCTTCAGGGTTTTTATCATGAAGGGGTGTTGGATTCAGCATGCATAAACTACTAAACAACTTGTAATCTTTCCCCTGCTTAGTGTTTGTGATCCAGTGTCTAGCACTTCCAGGGTGGAGGGGGCTGAACTAGAAACCAGAAGCTTTCAGATTTACTTCCATCCCTACATCAAGCTTACTGTGTTTAACTTTGGGGCAGCGCTTTCCCCCTCTCTGGACCTCCATCTCCCTGCAGTCACATGAAGACTTAGAATTAACATGAGAATTCAGTGAAACTTCAGAACCCTCACCTCAGAAAAATACATACAATTTCTGCACCTTCTTAGACCCTTTAGGGAAGATCTCTCAGAGCCTTTCTTCTTCTTTCCATTCTCTGACCATATGAGTAAACAAATAGATAATGGTGGAAAGAAGCAAGAAACTGGATAAGTGAAGCATAGAACAAATTAAATTTTAGAAATGCTAATATACTGTGGACTCTAAGATGAATGAGATTGGCTTTCTATTGTCTAGAAATCCTTAATGGTCATATAGAACACACATCCATCTTAACTACATTATTGGAAAATGTGAATGGATGCAGTTCATGAACAAAATGACCTCTGGCCCTACAAGATATAGTAAATTCCAACTAAGTTCCTACTTTATAAATTTTGACTCATAGTGTAACCAGTACTGTAATAAGGAACTTTAAAACTTACATTTTTTTTCCTTTATAGAGATAAGCAACTTTCCAAACTTCCTCCAGCTGCACCTTTAACCAATACTCCTCCACTCTTCAACCCAAAAAGGAAGGAATATTCAGATTCTTGCCCCAGGAGGCCAGGGCCCAGTTTCCTTTCCACAAGAAAGATGGGAATGAGCTGAAGATGGCTGGAAGCTATAAAGCAAGTGTGGAGATCTGCATTACCTCTCCTTGCTTCTCTTTCTCTGTTCTTTACCATAAAAGACCCTTACAAACTTGTACCTGGTAAAGTGGTGAATTGAGGTACCTGGGCCCTCTGTCTCACTGGAGTAGCTTTAAATAAATTCATTTTCTGTTTTACTAAAATAAATGGCCTCCTTTGGTTTGGTCAGTGTGAACAGACATGAGCATATGGACCTGAGTAGCCATTAAGGATAGCATCAACTTGTGAATGATTCTTGCCAAAACAGCAGAAAACCTTGAATCAGATCAAGTTTCTACATCCAACTATCAATTTATGGAACACACAGAGAAAAATAAAGTTAAACTATAGTGCAGGGATTCGTGTTCTAGAAACCCACACCATAAAAGCCACAAAATGAATATTCCAGTCCTTTACAAATACATAAGAAGAAAACAATGGTTAATTGACTGGAGTGAAATTTGAACATACACAGACACACACATTTGTGGCATTTATGAAACAACTGGAAATTTAAACACAAACCAGATGTTTGGTGATATTAAGGAATTACTATTAATTATTGAGATGTGGTAATGATGTTGTGGCTAAATTTAACAACAGGGAGCAATGAATTTGGTTTCTTAAATATGACATGAAAACACCAATAACCAAAAATAAAAAATAAATTGTGTGTCATCAAAATTAAAAACATTTGTGCTTTAAAAGACCCCATCATGAGTGTGAAATGTAAACCCAAAGAATGGAAGAATATATTTATAAATAATTTACATGATAGGAGATTTGTATTTAAATATATAAGGAGCTCTTAAAGCACACAAAAAGAACTATATTCCAATTTAAAAATCATCAAAGGCTCTGACTAGACATTTATCCAAAGAAATGTTCAATAAAGCATATGAAAAGATATTCAACATGACTAGCCATCAGAAAAATTTGAATCAAATACAGGAAATGCAAATGAAAGATATTCACTACAGCATTGTTTATAATAAAATACCACTTTACATCCACTAGAATGGCTACAATCTGAAAGCCAGATAATAACAAGAGTCGTGGAGGATATGGAGAAATAAAAATTCTCAAAATACAGCTGGTGAGAATGTAAAATGGTGGAGTCACTTTGGAAAACAGTGTGGCAGTTCCTTAAAAAGTTAAACATAGTTACTGCTTGACCTAACAATTGCATTCCTAGGTGTGTCCCTAAGAGAAATGCAAATATGTTCACACAAAAACTCATATATGTGTACTCATACAAGTATTATTCATAGTAGGCAAAATATGGACATAAATGTTCAACTGAGGAATGGAAAAACAAACGGGGCACATCCATATAGTGGAACATTTTTTAGCCAATAAAAGGAATGAAGTACTGATACATACTACAACATACAACTTTGAAAATATGCTAAGTGAAAGAGGATGATTGATAAGGCTTTTGTAAGATTTCCACTTACATGAAATGTCCAATAACACTCTTCCATGAAGTATTTGTAGGTACAGGGGTCCCCATAGGTAGGGAAAAGATAGGGTAAAGGCCTTGTTAGACGTTATTAAAAATTAATAGACAATTTTGACCTCTATAGCCAGACTCTAAAAGCCAGACAGCTATAATCAAATAGTTAGAAACATAAAGGCAGCTAGATTCCAACAGTTAAAGAAACAAAGACAAAGAGACTGGTCCTGGGAAGGGCCTAGTTGATCTGATTAACATACAGAACACAGACTCCCCCTTTATTTGATCCTGACATCTACAGAACCTGGTCCTAAGGCACCTTCCCATAAATTCGCCCTCTAGGAAAAGACAAAAGTCACAGGGCTGAGGGAAATCGAGGCAGGGGTGATAGACAAGTGCAAGACCCAATCAGATTCCAAGGGCTGACCCAAGGGAAAAAAAACCTCAATAAAAAGGAGCTACAAGGAAGGGCCCACGAGTATTTTCCTTTGGAATGCTCCCTACTCTCTTTGAGTAGCTATCTATCAGCTCCCTTTCCTCCCTTTTCACCACTTTCAAATAAATTGTCTTCTTTTAATTTAAATTAGGTTTCTTTAATTCTTTAGTGTAGCTGGGTTTACAATCCCCAGGAGGTGTATTTTCTAGCGGGCAGCAGCTCACAGTCCACCTCCAGATGTAACATATCTATTTCACTTATCAGATTGTGATGTAAAATGTACTCCTTATAGCAGGTAAAACAGTTTGAAGAACACTCTTCTACGTTATTTTAAAAACTCTAGCTATTATGACAGTACCATAGTGTAATCTTTCTCCTTGCCTTTGAAACTTCAATCTTATCCTGTCAGTACTTCCTTACCATCTTTCGACCCCAACCTATTGCAACATGGCTTTACTCCCATCATCACATAGAAACCAGGAATCTCTTGTGGATATAAACAAATGACCAACTTACTAAATCTTAGTAAGATGGACCAAGTTTCCATCTTTATGTTTCCTGACTTCTCTGCCATCTGACTCCATTGATGCCTTTGTCTTTCCTGAAATGTTTTGAATAAAATCCACATGACCTGTTTTCACTTCTTGCCTGGGTTCGTCTTCATCCTGTTGTTAATGTCATAATTTCTCAAGATTCTTCTACTTTCAGGCCCCTTCTACCCCTTTTCTTTTTATTCTACACTTACATAAATGAGGTCATCTATACCAACTTTGAACATACATTATGTGCTGATGCACCTCCTTTCAACGAAGTTGCTGGACACTAGTGAAGAAGAAAACAAACATAAACTCTTGCTTGAAGGTATGCAGAAAGCTTATTTCTCTGCTAAAGACTCCTCTCTTGGACTATGGAGATGAATCTCCAACTGCTTTCTGGATAGCTCCTCCTGAAAAATCTCACAAACATTTCAAACCAAATAAATCCAAAATTGAAGTCATTTTTCTCTCTCACATATCTAACAGTTTTCTTCTTTCCCTGGGTTCTTTCTTTCCCAGGAATAGCAGCCACACACTGAACTAACCAGAGGATGTCTTCATAAGCCCTGACTCTTTTTTTTACCTCACCAAAAGCCAACCAGTCAGCAAGTACCTTCCTATATTGCTTACAAGCTAAAATCCCAAAAAAACTACAACAATCTGATATCATCAAGACTCCTTAGCAGACAGCATTCTAGATGTGATTAAGTTCTGCAATCACCTGTATGTGCCCAATATTTGGAAGAGGTGGTAAGGCAGAAGCCACATCTCTGCTGTTTCTCTTAGCCAGCATAATGGTGGAACCACTAGGATTTTCTATGATTGTGCTACCATAAATCCTAGTGTCTAGTCTCTAGCTCTGAGAAATTTGAGAGTCAGAGAATGGAATTTTTTTTTCATTTTTGCTCCAAAGATTTGACAGACATGATGATACTCCAGCCAATAGTTAGGATTGTGGAAGCTTCCTGATTACTACACCAAAAATAAGGTAGAGTGCTCCCAGAGTTCATGATGCCTCACTTCCGTATGCGGCAGAGATAATGTCTACTTTGATGTTGTTCTGGGAGTCATTCCTGGAGGGGCAGACAGAAGCTTGCCCCTGCAGCCTTTCCACTAATTTTCCAATCACTTAGTTTTCTAGATGAAAATGCTTTTTGTTGAAAAGAACTAGAGTGCTTTATTTTCTCCAACTGAAACCTAACTTACATAACTCTTCTGTGCAAATGCCTTTGTCTTGGTTGCTTTTCTCATTGATGAGACAAAACACCTGACACCCACAAGTGAAAGGAGGAAAGGTTTATTTGGGCTCACAGTTTGCAGAGGGTTCAATCTATAGTCATCTAGCTTGAAGGCAGAACAGCATGGCAGAGGAGTATCATTGAGGAGAAAGTTCACAGCAGGGCAGGAAGAAGGCAGCAAACACCACCAATAGAAGCAGCAGCAGTAGCAGTGAGCTTGCCTTCCCTCTCTCCATTTATATTCCATCCAGTCTGTAAACCTATGATCGGTGCCACCCACACTCAGCATGGGGCTTCAATTATCCACACTCTTAATCCTTTATCACACACTTAACCCACTTTCACACACCCTAATCCAGCCTTCTTCAAAACTCCTCACCTATGACCACATGAGACTTTAGGGAGACATCTAGATGCAAACCATATCATTCTGCCCCAACCCCCAAAAGACTTATGTACATCCCTTTATGCAAAAGGCATTTGGTCCATCTCTTAGATTTGCCAAAATCCTAGCAGTTTCAGCATTGCTGAAAAGTCCAAGTCGAAAGTTTCCTCTGAGATTTAAGGCAAACCTTTACTTGTGAGTCCCCTGCATAAATTGAAAACAAAGTAAAACAATTCCAAAATACAATGCGGAAAAAAAATAAACATCCAATTCCAAATGGAGGGCTAGAAAGGAACAAGATAAAAACAAGTCCAAAATCCAGCAGCGTAAACGTTAAGCCTTATAGTTCCATGTCCAGCATCCCTGGCGGTCTGTGGCAACATGTGAACTCCAAAGGGATTGGGTAACTCCATCCCTAGGGCACTGAAGGTGGTTGCGGCTTTCATGGCTTCTCTCTTGGGCTGACTTTGCACACTGTCTGCAGTTTTTCTCAGGCAACCCATTTTCCTGGCTTCTCCAACCTTCTGAGGTCTCCACTGCACCTTCAGCTTCACACTCACAGCTTCACACACTGCCCACTCAGGAGCACAGTGCTTGGCCTCCCAGGCCTTCTTCCAAAATCAGGGTGGAAACCTTCCTGACCCCACAACTCTTGCGTTTTGCATGCACTTAAAACCCTCAGCATGTGGATGAGTCCAAAGTCTGCTACCAAGTGGAGTAATAGCCAGGCTTCCTTCTCTCTGGGTTGTAGGAGTCCAGTGCCTGGGTTGCTGAGTGCTATGAACTTACTCTCAAGGAACAAATTTTCCATGCTGCCACCATTCTGAAACAGGGTGCCTTGGAGCTCTCTTCTCAAAGCAAAGTCTTTTTACCTTTGTAATTCTGAGGCTGCAAAGGGTGGAGTCCTGTTAGTTCTTGTCATGTCCTCAGGCCATCTTTTCCATTGTCCTGTTCCTTCTGAGCAACCAAGTTTCCCTCTGCTTTATCTTTGCAGTATATAGTTTTACTGGAGTTTCCTTTCTGGCCAAACTCAAAACATTTCTAATCATTCTGTTGGACTCTTTGTTCTAGATTCTCAATATAGATGTAGCTAAAAGCCCCCAGCAGTAGCCATGCCACTGCCTCAACATCAGACTGCCTTGAAATTTCTTCCACACTATTAATTAGTCCACTTCCCTTAATCTCAGTTTCAGGAAAATTCTTTGGATATGAGCAAAATGCAGACTAATTTTCTGCCAAACCATAACACACATGGTCTGGAGTCCAACAGCTGTTGGAGTCCTTGTTCATAACTGAAACTTCCTGAGCCTGGTCTTCACTGCCTGCATTTCTATCAGCATTCTGGCCTTCTGTGCTCCCACCAGAATCTCCCATCAAGTTCGGTTTACAGCATCCCAGGGCTGCTTCTTCAGCCAGTATCTCCAAACTGTTCTAAACTCTTCCTGCAAGCTACTTCCAAAGGCTCTTGAACCACAGGGTCACGTATTGTCACAACAACTATACCCCCTCTCTGGTACCAAAATCTCTCTTAGTTACTTTTCTCACTGCTGAGACAAAATACCCAGCATCAACAAGTTAAAAGACAAAAGGTTTATTTTGGTGCACAGTTAATAGAGGTTTCAGTCCATAGTCATCTGGTAGAGGGGTATCACAGAGGAGAAACTATTCACAGTGTGCAGCACCAGGGAACCTGCCTTCCCTCTTTCCATTTATATTCTATTTATGTTGATGCCACTCACACCCAGGGTGGAACTTCCATTATCCATACTCTTAATACCAGTATCTTGGGCTGGGGATTTAGCTCAGTGATTAGAGTGCTTGCCTTGTAAGCATAAGGGCCTGAGTTCGATCCCCGGCACCACAAAAAAAAAAAAAAAAAAAAAAAAAAAAAAAAAAAAAAAAAAAAACTCCCCACCTATGACTGCATGAGCCTTTGGGGGGAATATCTAGATACAAGCCATAACAGCCTTCACTGATTCCCCACTACTCTTAAGGCTAATTCTGTAGTATGAAATACAATGTCCTGCCCCTATGGTGTCCTTTGGCCTCACTTAACCTCGGGTTTTACCAGTGTTCTCTCCTTCTCTATTCTCTAGCTATTCAGGACCTATAGAACCTTGGCAAACTTCTGCTTTCCCTCTCTAGCCCCTTGCATCAAAGCTCAGCTCAGGTGCCACCTCTTCTAGAAGCCTTTCTCTGACATTCCACCATCAAAAATATTCTGGATTATAATCCTTTCACATAGGCTGGTCTGCTGTGTTTAGTTCTCATGGAATATTTATTTAACTGTATTGTAATTATTATTTGTGTGTGTGTGTATGTGTGTGTGTGTGTGTGTGTGTGTGTGTGTGTGTGTGTGCTGGGGCTCAAACTCAGGGCCTTGTGCTTCCTAGCGAAGTGTTCTACCACTAAACCAAGTCCCCAACCTTTTTGTAATTCTCGCTTGATTGTATCTTTCACTAGACTTTGGAGCTAAGTAGACAGAGACCATGCCTGTCTTGCTGATTATTTTCTCCCCCATGCATAGCAAATTTAACAGAAGGTTCATAGACAGCTATTGAATACATGAATATTTCTTTCACCCACTTGTCTTCACTCAAATAATTGTATCTTCCAACCAGAGAAGGCAAGACCTCATGGGACCACAAAGAAAATCTAAACCCTCACATACCAGTTTCTCAGAGAAAGTAAACAGCCTGTCAAAGATTACAGAGCTGGATGTTGGCAAGACCCTTGGATCTTAAATCTCAAAAGTACTTTTAAGAAATTTTACACAATGAACATGGCATTTGATCCCAGCCTTTTTCTGTGTGTAGTTAGCTTTTTGAATTTTGTGACCACTCAACCATGCTCAGAATTTCAAAAAAAGTAATAATCTCCCACATTTTGAACAGCAATACCCCCAGCCCAGATCCAGCTTTTCTGCTACAAGTATCACAGAATCAGGAGATGCCTTGGTCAGCACAGTCTCAATTCAATTCAATTCCTGCAACACCCACAATGATGGGAAGGTTCTTCCTCCCAAGAGAGCCTCTTAATCTTTGAAACAATCTCATATGGCCAAAATGTATTCTATCTCTTTGAACCAGATGTTATCACTATTTCTGCCACAGCTGCAGATGTGAGACTAATCATTCCTATGAGAAGATCTGGAATATAAATATTCCCAAATTCACACATTTCTCAAGACCTAAAGGCAGTCTAACAGATAATGATGATAATGGCAAACATTTATAAAGTGGTTACTCAGTGCTAGGCACTGTTCTAAGCTCTTTAAACATATTAACTCTGTTAATCTCCACAATAACCCTACTGAGTATACACTATTATTGTCTTTATTTTACAGCTGAGAAGTCTGAGGCAGAGTAAAGTTAAATAACCTCCCCAAGGTCACATGGCTATAAGTACAGTACTGGAATCCAGATGAGAGCCTAGTTTGGCTCTAGAGCCTATGCTCTTATTCCCTTAAGCACTGTATTACAAATGCTAGTAGGTGATGTATCTTCTCTTTCAATAGTGTCTGACATGATATCTCTTGAGTCATAGGAATAAAATGTCCCAGTGTCCTAAACTGGACCACAGTGTCCAAACTCCCAGATCTAAGATCTCTAGGACTGAAACTTCCCCTTTCTGTCCAAGAAAAGGCAGTTTCTGACTTCTCATCTCATATTTCAAACAACTCTCAAAGTTCCACTTTTGTCAGGAAGTACTCCCAAGGAAAGTTCTACTTTGTGTCTGGATACTCCCAGATTTCTACTCACTTCTTTACCATTCAACCCCCAACCTCAGTCACCCCATTAGTCCCTGATGCTTGTCGCAGGCAGTCTGCAGATACTGAATCCAATTTGTTCATTGTTTTGTCTAATTATGTGACTAAATGCTCTTGCATGTTCATGCATGTCAGCTCTATTTAAGAAAATTAGATCCCCAAGGACAAGAGCTCCTGTTTTGTGTAATTATTCAGCATAGCAATCGCTACTCTTTCAAAATCAGATCAATTCAAAAGGCACTTATTTTGACAGCTAAAGGTTACAGAGAGACTCATGGAGAGTTTACCATCTAATAAAGGCGACAATATATGATGCACATAAACAATGTCATACAGTAAGTGTCCCAAGAACAATTAGATAATAAATAAAACTGTTACTGACTACAGAATAAACCACAGAATTTTATGTCCCAAGGGGGAAAATATCTATAAATCTACAAATCTCCATACCTAGTGTCTTAGTTACTTTTCTCATTTTTGGGACAAAATACCAGAGACCCAAAACTTAAAGGAAGAAAAGTTTATTTCAGGTCACAGTCTGTAGAGGTTTTAAGTATTTTGCTAGCAACAAGACAAGTAACTGAGACACATTATGGTACCAGAGAATGGGGTTGATGCAGTGATGTTATTTGACCGGACGGTTCAGAAGCCTTTGGAATGGGCTCTGGCAACAGTTTGGAAAGGTTTGGAGATGCCAGCTGAAGAAGCAGCCCTGGAATGTTGTAAACTGAACTTGATGGGAGATTCTGGTCAGACCTCAGAAGAGCATAATGTTGACTACAGTGCAGCTGGAAAAGACCAGGCTCAAGAAATTTCAACTGGGAAGAAGGACTCCATTTGCAGATGCACTTCAGACCATGTGTGTTATGCTCTGGCAGAAAATTTGTCTGCATTTGGCTCATGTCCAGAAACTTTGCCTGAAACGGATTAATGGCAGCATACTAATTTATCTTGTGGAACAAATTTCAAGGCAGTCCAATGTTGGGGCAGTGGCATGGCTACTATTGAGGGCTTTTAGCCAGCTGTACCTTCAGAATCAAGACCAAAGGGCCCAGCAGAATGATTTGAAATGTTTTAAATTTGGCCAGAAAGGAAACTCTAGTAAAGCCGCGGGCTACAAAGATGAAGTAGAGGAGAATTTGGTTGCTGAAAAGGCATAAGACAATAGAAAAACTGACCCATGGGCATCACAAGAACAAGCAGGACTCCACCCTTTGCATCCTCAAAATTAAAAATGTGAAAGACTTTGCTTTGAGAGAGTCCTAGAGCACAAATTTCCAGAATGGTGGGCGCCTAGGGAATCTTTTCCTCTGGATTGGGTTCATAGTGCTCAGCAATCCAGGAACTCAACCCCTACAGCCAAGAGAGGAAGGCTGGCTATTGCTACATATGGTGGCAGACTTTAGTGACATCCACGTGGTGCAGGTTTTAGTTTATGCAAAATGCAAGAGTTGTGGGGTCAGGAAGGCTTCCACTCAGATTTCAGAAGAAGGCCTGGGAGGCTAGGCATTGTGTCCCTGAGAGGACAGTGTGTGAAGCTGTGAGTGTGAAGCTGAAGGTGCAGTGGAGACCCCAGAAAGTTGGAGATGTGAGGACATGGATTGCCTGAGAAAAGCTGCAGAGAGTGAGCAAAGCCAGTCCAAGAGAGAAACCATGGGAGCCAACTGCCTGCAGTGCCCTAGGGATGGATTCATCCAACCCCTTTGGAATTCACATCTTGCCACAGATTGCACTGGATGCTCGATATGGAACTATGGGATTTAATGTTTGCCCTGCTGGATTTTGGACTTGCTTCGGTCCTTGTTATAGCTAGTGTGAAGATGTCGCCCCTAAGCCTCATGTACTCATAGGTGCAGCTTTTCAGAAGTGACTGGATCAAGAGCGTGTGATGCTGGGATTAAGTGTGTGATGTGTGATTACTAAATTAGTCTACTGAAAGGTTCGGCATAGTTCTCGATGTACACAACGGGAAAGCCCACCCTGGGTATGAATGCTACCCACCCTAAAGGCATGTAACCTGGATAGACTATAAGGGACTGAAAGAGGGCTGTGGACATTGCTTATTGCTTCATTTTCTTCATTGCTTACTGCTTTTCCTGTCTTCTTCCTGCCATGAACTGTTTCTCCTCTGTGATGTCCCTCCTGCCATGACAGCCTGCCTTGGAGCACACTGATTGTAGACTGAAGCCTCTACAAACTGTGAGCCAAAATAAACTTTCCTCCTTTAACTTTGGGTGTGGGGTATTTGGGCTCAACGATGAGAAAAGTAATGAAGACAGTCCCATTCCTTTCTCATCTCCATTTGTACCTTTTGTAATGAGAATGTTTATTTGGTTCCATTTTATGTTAGAAGTGTTTAGCTTTATTTTCTTTTGTACAAAGGCTCTTAGCTAAGAGTTTGCCATAAATCTCAGAGGAGACTTTGGACTTGTACTTTTCAGCAATGCTGAAGCTGTTAGGACTTTGGCAACTCTCAGAGATGGACTAAATGCTTTCTGAATAAAAGGATGTGCATAATTCTTTTGGGGGCGGGGCAGAATGTTATGTCTTGTATCTAGATGTCCCCCCAAAGCCTCATGTGCCCCTAGATGGGGCTTTTCTGAGCTGACTGGATCTGGGGGTATGTGATACTAGGATTAGGGTGTGGACACTAAATTAGTCCACTGATTGGTTTAGCATAGTTCTGGGTTTGGAAGAGTGAAAAAAGGGCTGTCTGTGCATTGGAAATTTAAAGGATACAGTCAAAAGCTTGGATCTCATTTTAGTGTCCTGTGTGAGTCCATACCAGGAGGTCAAAGGATCTGTGAAGGAAGGCTGAACAGTCTGCACTGGAACCAGGAGATGACATCCAAGGTGAAGGTGAAAACTGGATCTCCTCCACAAAAACAGAAGTGAGCCTTCCTTCTTCATTTCTTTTATTCCATTCAAGAAACAAGCCTATTGATTGGTACACTCACACCAAGGGTGTGCCTTCTGTCTTCAGTAAATCCCTTTACTCACACCCAGAACTATGCTGATCCTTTTAGTTGGGCATTTCTTACTCAAACTGATACAATCAGGTAACTATCACACATAGGATTCCTCTCTACATTATATGTGATGAAGGGGAAGGAGGTAGAGGCAGATTTGGCCATAAATGGTGCTAGGCCTTTAAACATATCATCTTATATTTAGTTATTCCCAGAAGTCCAAGAAAAGGAATTATTACTATTTTAAAGAGTAAGAAACTACAACTCAGATTTTTTACATCATTTGCTCATAGCCATACAGTTAGGATGTAGCAGCAGCAAGATTTGAACTGAGAACTATTTTCAAAGCCCACCTCTTTTCTTCTTTAAATCTGATAAGTTTTGCCCAGAAGCTGCTGCAACATTTTCACTGACAGGAAGCTCACCCTTAAGATTCCAAAACCATTCCTTATTTTGAGCTGAAATTTACTACCCTGTGGTTTCTGCCTGTTTGTTAGAGTGCTACACTCTGTGCCATGCAAAACAAAAACAAAAATAAAAGCCACGTCCTTGTAAGAAAAAGTCCTCTTAAATGCGTTAAAACATCTATTGTGGATGTGCAGGGCAAAGGGTCTCTCTAGTAGGCGGGGACAGCACAGGAACTAGGCCTGGGAAGAAAGGGGCAGTGGAAAGAGGGAAAGTGGTTGAGGTTACTTGAAAAAAAAACAGAATGTAAATGTTCTGAAGCTAGGTAGCTACTGCAGTAACCAGGCAGCCTGGATCAATTGGGTGACACAGATCCTGACCCTAGCAATAGCCTAAACACTAATAACAAGCTGTTTCCCTTAAGACTGAGGGTGGGATCAAAGGGGACTACACGAACTACAATAAAAGCAATCTGTAGGCCCCACTTTGGGGGCCTTCCAGCTCTGGAACCCCTTTCTCTTCAGAGAAATTTGTATTGTTTCTTTACAATAAAACTTCCTTTTGCTTGGCAACTTCCTTGGACTCCTTTCCTTGATTCCTAGACTGTGCTGGACTGACAGTTTGGAGCCAGGAACATGATGAGGTTGGTAGTTGCACACCAAACAACATTTGGGGGCTCACCCAGGATTGGGAGAAAACCATCAAGGTCAGTACACCTCAGCCCAAATGGAGCCAAGCTGGGGAGGAATGACCATGAATATCCAGTGCCCTCCTTTAGCTTTGGTTCTTGGAGGTGCCCCTGGCCACATGACTAGTATGGCTGAATCCTCGGGGCTGTTTTCTGTCTTCTCTATGTGTGTCAAGAGACCCTATCCTTGGGGAGGGGAGTGTAATCTCATATGGCTTAGTGTTAGTCACTGGGACTCCTGTCAGTCTTGGAACTGACTTGCTACTCCTGGAGACCTAATTGAGGGGTTATATAGACCAGCGTATGCCTAGAGAGTGCCTTCTGTCAGACGGTCTAGGTCAGTGATGACAAAACTTTTAGAGACCAAGTGCCCAAACTACAACCCAAAACCCACATATTTATCACAAGGTGCCAACACTGCAATTAAACCTGAATGCTCAGCTGTTGGAGTGATCCTGGGGTGACTGGACTTGCACTGCTAATAGAGAGGTCTCTGCGTGGCAGAGGCAGCACACATTCCATAGGTTTGCCACCACTGGCGTAGGTAGATTCCATCCCAAGGGGAGGAGGGTATGAATGAAAGGAGGGCCTGTCTCTGAATTTCTCTACTTTGTCCATGGATCCTATGGTCCATCCTTTTTGGAGACATTTTTTGATGCCTATTAGATCCTTAGTCATAGTTCTTGATCCAGAGATTGACTCCAACTCCTGAAAATTACTCCTGTTTCTACACCTCCTTTGCTGATCCCCATCAGTCATTCCCTCTGATAGCACACTTTTTAATATAGAGAAAGATAATTGGCATGATCCATCTGAGGTGTCTCCAGGTTCAAACCCCAATTTCTACTAAACACCATGTGCACACACACGTGCACACACACACACACACACACAGGCACACACACATACTTGTTTCTTGTAAAAATAAACAAGACTTTTTTTTTAAAGCTTTTGCACTTGTGACATAGTTTTCAGTCAGTCCCTTACCTAGACTGGTTACTTACAAGCCTCAGGACACATATCTAGACATCTAAGTGAGAATAACAATGGGAAGTAGAGTGGGATTCTCACCTCCTTTATACCAAACACTGGTTTTCTTGTTCATGCACTCTTAGGAAGAGTTATCTGTGAGCTAATACTCATAGAAAATGGGTGATGTTTGAAGGTACTACTGTATCCCCACAATGCTTTCAGAAGCTCATGGCAAAATGAAAAGAGCAGTGGATAAGAAGTTAAAACTTTCAGTTATAAGTGCAACCATTTCTTGGAAGCTGTGTGATTTTGGCTTTTAAGAAATTTCTTAACTTCCCTAAAGCTCCAAAAGGCTATATAAAACAGAATGCAATGAACTATCAAGAAGATTATACACCACGACCAAATAGGATTCATCGAAGGGATGCAGGGATGGTTCAACATACACAAATCAATACATGTAATACACCATATCAACAGAGTCAAAGACGAAAATCACATGAGCATCTCGAAAGATGAAGAAAAAGCATTTGACAAAATCCAACACCCATTCATGATAAAAACTCTAAATAAATTAGGAATACACAGTCTATATCTCAAGCGGATAAAAGGCATCTATGACAATCCAATGGCCAACATCACACTAAATGGTCAGAAAGTGGAAGCTTTCACACTAAAATCTGGAACAAGACAAGGATGTCCCCTATCACCACTACTATTCAATATAGTTCTAGAAACATTAGCCAGAGTAATTAGGCAAGAGAAAGAAATAAAGGGAATAAAGATAGGAAAGGAAGAATTTAAACTATCACTATTCGCAGATGACAAGATACTCTACATTGAAGACCCCAAAAATTCTACCAAAAGACTTCTAGATTTAATAACTAACTTCAGTGGATACAAAGTCAACACCCCAAAATCAATAGCATTCCTAAATACAAATGACAAACTCACAGAGAAAGAAATAACAGAAGATACACCTTTCACGATTGCATCAAAAAAAAATTGAAATACTTAGGAATCTATCTAACAAAGCAACTAAAAGATCTTTGCATTGAAAGCGACAGTACTTTAAAAAAGGAAATTGAAAGCGATATCAGAAAATGGAAAGATACACCATGTTCTTGGATAGTCAGAACCAACATAGTGAAAATGGCCATACTTCCTAAATTACTATACAGATTTAATGCAATTCCAATCAAAATACCATTAACATATTTCACAGAATTAGAAAAAAACAACCATGAAATTTATCTGGAACCAAAAGAGACCATGAATAGCAAAAACAATCCTTGGTGACAGGGGCAAGACAGGGGGCATCACAATCCCTGACCTGAAACTACACTATAAAGCTACTGTGATAAAAACAGCATGGTACTGGCACAAAGACAGACCTGAGGACCAATGGAACAGGCTAGAAGATGCAGAAACAACTCCAAACACACTTAAATACCTCATCTTCGACAAAGGAGCCAAACACCACCACTGGAAGAAAGATAGCCTCTTTAACAAATGGTGCTGGAAAAACTGGCTGGCCACATGCCAAAAACTAAAACTAGATACATGTTTCTCACCATATACTAAACTAAAATTGAAGTGGGTCAAAGACCTATCATTAAAACAGAAACAATAAATCTACTGGAGAATAGAATAGGAAGAACTCTCGAAGACATAGGGGCAGGAAAAAAATTTATGAACAGAACCCAGACTGCACAGTAAATAATACAAAGAATGAGTGTTTGGGTCCTCATCCTACTAAAAGTCTTTTGCACAGCAAAATAAATCACCAATAGAGCAGGATGAAAATCCACAGACTGGGAAAAAAATCTTTGCCAGCTGTCCCTCAGACAAGGGTCTAACATCTAGAATATATAAAGAACTCAAAAAAATCAAACCCCCCAAATTTAAAGACCCAATCCAAAAATGGGCATCTGAAATGAATAAACACTTCTCAGATGAAGAAATAAAAATGGCAAATAAACATGTGAAGAAATGTTCAACAGCACTGGTTATTCAAGAGATGGAAATGAAAACAGCACTAAGATTCCATCTCACTCCAGAAAGAGCAGCTATTATCAAGAAATCAACCAACAACCAGTGCTGGTGGGGCTGCAGGGAAAAAGGAACGCTTCTCCACTGTTGGAAATGTAGACTAGTCCAACCACTATGGAAATCAGTATCTGGAGACTCCTCAAAAAACAAAATCTTGAGGTTCCATTTGATCCAGCTATTCCTTTGCTTGGTATCTTCCCAGTATTTAAAACCTCATACCATAGAGATATATGCACATCCATGTCCATAGCAAAACAGTTTGTAATAGCTAAGTCTTGGAAACAAACCAAATGCCCAACAACTAAGGAATGGCTAAAGAAGATGTGGTTTTTCTACACGATGGAGTACTATTCTGCCATACAAGAGGATAAACTAGAGTCATTTGTAGGTAAATGGATGCACCTCGAGAACATACTCTTAAGTGAAATAAATAAGATACTCATGAATATACATCAAATTGTTTCTCTGTTATGAGAAACCATAAGTGTACATAAATAGAAGAGGCATAATAGATATTAGATAAAAGAAAGATAATATTCAAAAGAGAGGAGAACTAGAAGGGGAACAGATGGAAGGGAAAAGGGAAAGAAAAGGAAAAGGGGAAAAAATGGAAAAATGTAAATAAACCTGCTGTAAATAAGGAAATGGGGGAATGAAGGGAGAGATGGGGAAGGGGCGGGGGACCAAGATATATCATATACAGGTACAAAATAACCATGATAAATGTGATCATTATGTATACGATGTACCAATACATGTTCTTGGTTAAAAAAAAAAAAAGCGCTATATATTGTTTTCAGTTTCGGCTTTAAATAAAGCATTAATTGCTCTCATCTTCAACAGTCTTGATGAAGGTATGGCAGGCATGGAGTTGGACCCAGGCAATGCCCTAATGAAAAAAAATTATCAGTAATTATCTTAAACGAAAGAGAATTAGATGGAGGTGGTGCAGAGTTTTTAGGAGAAACTCAGACAAATGAACTTCACTCCACCTGAAGATTTCTGCTGTCTACAAATTTAGCTCTTTCCTCAGAGTCCTTTCCTGACTACCACTTCTAACACTGTACCATTATATTACTCTCTATCTCAGTCCCCTTACTTTTTTGTTTGTTTGTTTGTTTTATTTTTTCTTGCTGGGAATCAAACTCAGGGCCTTGTGATTGTGATGCAAGCACTCTAACCACTGAGCTAAATCCCCAGCCCTCTATCCCCTTATTCTACTTTTCTTGCATAGCCCTTATTGCTGTCTGAGATATATAATTCTTTGTTTTTTTGCCTTATTATCTCCCTTTGTAAAAGTGAGTTCCCTGAAGGCAAAGATTTTTGTTCATTGCTCTATCACCAGCACCTAAATAGTGCTTAGCACTTGGTAAATATATGTTTAATAATTAAGTAAATGAATGAATGAATGAATGAATGAAAACCAAGGTGTTATGGTTTGTGTCTAGATGTCCCTGCAAAGCTTCATATAGCCATAAGTGAGGCTTTTTCCAAGGTGGCTGAATATAGACTATGTGATGCTGAGATTAAGGGTGTATGATTACTAAATCAATCCATGAATGGTTTGGCACTACCCTAATCCTGGCAGCCTGGATAAGGTATAAGGGACAGAAAGAAACTGCTTATGTCCCTTCCTTACCTTGCTGCCTTCTGCCTGCCTGCCACGCCACCCTGCCTTGGAGCCAGCCGATTATGGACTGAAACCTTTAACAAATTGTGAGCTAAATAAATCTTTCTTTCCTTAACTTTAGGTGTCAGGTATTTTGTCTCAGCAACGAGAGAAAAATAACTAAGACACAAGGAATAGCTACATTGACTCAATGTAGATGTAGAGGAAGTCTATCAAGGAAAGTATTCTCTACTGTAGCCTGTGATTATCAACCTGTACCTCACTCCATTCTCCAAAGACCTTGGTTTGTTAAGAACTCCTCCAAAAGGGACTAAAAGGTGTAGATTACAGGGTGAGAACTGTAGGATCTCTTCAGTTTTCTGCTTCTTTCTGGCATAGACATCACTCTATAAATTACCACCTGGAAGCCTTGCCTCAGGAAACACTGCCTATACCGCCCTCCCATGGCCAATGACTCAATAAATATCTAAATAAATATTCAGGAACAGCAGTTTCCTCTTGTTTCTTTACATAGGTCTATTTCAGGCTGGTTTCACATTTATTTTGATCCTGTTTCAGTTCTATTTCAAACAAGCTAGTGGGCCAAACCATCTGTCTGTACTCAGGGTAGAGAGAAGACTGGTTGGAAAAGAACAGCAAGGGTATAAAAGCCCCTTCAGAGGAAGTAAAATGGTTTCCTGTGAGGCTTAGGCTCTTTCTGGAACATCTGAACTCCATTGTTCATCAACTCAAGACTGGGATGGGCAGTGAATGCTTCTCTCCCAGGATTAAGTACTTAGTTTTGGAACCTACTTTCCTGAATAGTTTCATTCTCAGGCTTCATGAGTTAGCTACCCCTTCTGACTTTCATATCCAAGTTTTACTTATCTATGGGCTTTATTTCAAGTGTAAATCACCAGAAATTAAGGATACTAAGCACTCATCATCAAATTAAGCATGGGGTTTTGCTTACAAGAGATGCTTACCAAGAATTACTTAGATAAACGCGTAAATTGGTAGGTAGGCAGGTAGTGACAGAAATAAGTTGAGATTGTAATAACAGGAAAAGGGTTAGTTCAGTTGATGAGTTTATAAGACATTAGATTATGTGTCAGAGGGACACTAAGGAGTCCATTGTCAGGAATTATATTTTCTGTAGAAGTCCAACATAGTTCACCAATGATATTCTGCAGAAAGATGTTAAGAAAGGCCCAAACAATACCAAAGCCTGGTGAAGAGAAATGTGCTGGACACGTGGATGGAGGCCTAGAGAAATTCATGAAGGCTCAAGTAGGAACTGCTGAAGCTCTCTGAAGAGGGATAGGAAGAGATTCCAAAGATATGCTATGCGAACGCAGCAAAAAGAAGAACCGTATGTATGACATATGATCTTTGGGATAAAAATGAACAGAAATGAGAAAGCAGATGTTTGTATCTGCTTACATCTGTATTTAAAAACTAGAAAAATACACAAAAAGGTATGAAGTTGGTGACCTCTGATGGGTGGATAGAGAAAATCCGTTATGAACATTTCTATAATTTGATTTGTTTTACCATGTAAATATATTATCTATTCAAAAATTAAAAGTGTTAAATTTTCTGTGTGGTCTTCATAAGTCAGACTCTTCTTTTCCCTTCCCTTCCCTTCCCTTGCCTTGCCTTGCCTTGCCTTCCCCTCTTCTCCCCTCCCTTCCCCGCCCCTTCCTTCCCATCCCCTTTCCTTCCCTTCTCTTCTCTTCTCATCAATCCATTTCTGGTTTTCATTGCACAATATCCGAAGGAGTCTAGAAAGGGGAAACGTGGGTGGTGCTTATCATTCTCATTTTACAGAAGGGGAGGAAAACGACTAACAACAGCTCTCACTGCTTCATAGCAATGGAAAAAACAATGGATTAAAAGCCAGAAAACCAAGTTCTGGGAAAAATAATTCAGAATCTGTACAGCTTTACACATTTGAGATTTTAAGAGACCATCATATGTGGGTCAGGCCCAGAATATGCCTTTCCCATCCTCCACACCAGAGCTCTTGATGGTTTACCACACTGATGATGGAGAATGGAACAACAAACAAGAATCTAAAGAAAATTATCCTCCAAGAATAATGAACTGTATCTTACATTTAAGTAGAAATCCAAAGCTTCCCAAATACTATGACCTTTTATTGCATATTAACCTCATGGCAACCTTGTGAAAGAAATGCAGCAGGAAACAGGAATCTAAAATATTAACTACCCACACACATTATTCCTCTTCCCTGCTCTATTTTTTTTTCTGCTTAGCTCTTAGACCTAACATGCTCACTGCATATTTTATGTAATCATTGCCTTAGCATGTATCTTCTCTACTAGAATACCTATTCCATAAGGACAAGATTTTTGTCTGATTTATTCTTCATTCAGTGCCTAGAACAGTATTTGCTACATAGCAGGTGATCAATAAATATTACCGAAAAGGTGAATAAGCCTATGTTTGCAAGTGTGGGGATGCAGAGAAAGAGGCCCGATTTTACATATGAATCAGCTGATATCCAGAGGATTTAAATAACTTTCTCAGGAAGAACTTCTGAAGTTTGTTGTTCCAGTCTATCTTCTTCAATTCATTGCCTGCCTCTTTCAGTTGCATCTCACCTGATCCAAAGCAAATATTTACTACAAATGCCTCTGTTCTTTCTGGGGCCAGCTTCATGCTTAGCGGCTACAGGTGATCTAGCATTCACCCCTTCATCAGCTCATTCATCCATTCCACAGTTATAAAATACCTGCTATGTATTGAAAAAGCACTCTGCCAGGCCTTATTGCCTTTACATATTCAAGCACATGTGTATCACAAACACTCACAAAGCTTTCTTGAGTTTTCACCCTCTCTAGAATGCAGACTGGTGGTGAGGGGAAAGGAGCAGAATATTAAGTTTGAGTCTCATCAGCAGATAGCTAGAATGTCCCTCTCTCTTCCACATCCTACCTGGCAATTTCCTGGACTAGAGAATTCTGTTTACTTGATAAGATTGTTAGAAAGATTAAATTAAATACACATGCAAAATATTTAGAACAATATTTGGCACAAAATTAATACTGGCATGGTAAATGTAAGCTATTATTCCCAAGATTTAGTGCATTCATAATCATATTGTTGGTACACAGCACCTCTGGAATGAAGGAGGCTGGGCAAATATCCACTCCTGGCAAGTGAGGATGGTAATGCCCAAGGACTTCTTATCGAGTCACACACCTTTTTATACTGACTCTGCTTGGCAGTAGCTGTGTGGAAAAGATACTTCACCTCTTCCAGCCTTACTTTCCCCAACTTTAAAGTCGCAAGAGTGTTGTTATGAGGATTACATGAATTCCTGAGTGTGAAGTTTTGAGGATTATTAAATATTGAGATAGCAATGGCTATCACTAATTGAGCCCTTCTGATGTGAAGGACACTACACCAAATGCTTTACATCAATTATATTATCTCATTCTCACGATAAGAATGACTAGATATTGCCATTTTTCCAGTTTCATAGAAAAATGTGAGGGTTAATTTTATGTGTTAACTTGGTTCCCAGATATCTGATTAAACATTATTCTGGATATTTCTATGAAGGTGACTTTATGGATGATATTTACTTTTAAGTAAGATTTTTTTTTTTAGTTTGTTTCTTTGCCATGCTGGAAATTTAACCCAGGGCCTGCTATAGCTTTAGCTGAAGATTTATATTTAAATGGATAGACTTTGAGTAAAGCAAATTACTCCTCATATTACTTCCAATCAGTGATAATACTAGCAGATCAAAGACTGACCTCTCCTAAGAGAGCAGGGATTCTCCCAGTAGACTGCTTAGGACTCAGACTGCAATTCTTTCCTGGCATGCTAGCTTGCCAACATACCCTGCAGATTTTGGACCTGTACCATCACATTACATGAGCCTATTCTTTAATCTTTTTCTGTATATATGTAAATATCCTGTTGCTTCTGCTTAAAGTGGTTAAATCACTTGCACAAAGTTACACAGCTGGTGGGTGGTAAAGCCAGAATCTCTGACTCCAATATTTCCTTCTCTCTGTCCTTCACCTCTTTCAGTCAATCCAGCAGCAGTCTCACTGATTCAAACTGGATATCGATCTGTATCTATCATCATCTACCCAACTCCACTGAATATATTTCTGCAGCAGCCCCTCAACTGAGCTCCCCATCTCCACTTTCATTCTCTTCAATCCATTCTCCATAAAGCCTGCAAAAGTCATCTTCTTGGATCACAAGGAAGATTCCTTCATTCTACTGCTTCAAACATTTTCTATCGTATTTAGAATAAATAGCACTTACCATGTGCCTAATACTATAACACACACTGTGAACAGGTTAGCTCATGTAATCCAGACCATACCACGGACAGTACCATTACTATCCCCACTTTTCAGACAGCATAACTGAGCCACAGAAAGATCAGGTAACACGTCTAAGGTTAACATCACTGGGAAGGGATGGAAGTTAGAATTTGAACAGAGAAAATTTGGTTCTAGAGACCATGCTGGTGGACACTTAACAGCACTGCCTTTTAGCACAGCCAATGGACACATTCTCCGGGATCAGAAGGTTCTGTGTGAGATGGTTCTTGCTTAACCCTTAGCTTTCTTGTCATTGAACCCACCTCCCTCTCTCCCTGTATTCCAGTCAAGTTGGCCTTCTTTCTATCCCTCAAGCATGCCAAGTTATTTCTGTATGATGGCTTTGGCATGTGCTATTCCAGCTTTTTCCTTTCTACTCACCAGCCTTACTGTCTCCTTTTTTTTTTTTCCTTCTCTCTTGCAATCCAAATGTGTCAGGATCTTTACACAAATCCCTACACATCTGGCTCAGATTAAATGTCACTTCTGTCATATGCCAGGCAGGCCCTTTGACAGGACGTCTCCTTATGACAATGGACCTTCTTGAAGATAGCTAGGTGCACTTTTCTTCCCTATTTTCTGGTTTCTAAAAGTAGCAGCTTAATTACCAACTAGTCATAATACATGTACACACACACGCACCCCCTCGTGCATGCACATTCAGATGCACAAAACAAAAACACCATGATATGAAACATCTTCAAAGCAATGAGAGTCTAAGAAGTTCCTCTCATCATCACAGGAGGCTGTTTGGGGGCTCTTCCTGGGCTCTTCTAGAGCAGAAAATCCAAGAAGCCTTGGGCTGAATCAGGAAAGATGGTTTCTTGTGACCAAAACTCCTGTTGGATCTCTTAACATTCAAAGAAAATGAATATTAGGTCTGGTCTTCTGAGGTCTGAATTTAGGAAAGGGGGAACGATATTACCCCGCCCACCAACTGTATATCCCTTCTGCCCTGTCAGAAAAAATAATGGCTCGCCATATAGGTGCACAGCAGCATGGTTCAGCCCTTTTCTGTCTATATCTGCTCATGTAGTTCTCACAGTAGACTTAGAAGACAGATGGGGCTATGTGACATTTAATATGGCAAGGTGACTGGGTCACAGGATGCTTATATATTTGGTAAAACATTATTCTAGGTTTGTCTGTCTGGCTATGATTAACATTTGAATCTATAAACTGTGTACAATAAACTGCCCTTCACACTATCAGTGGGCCTCATTCAGTCATTTAGACTTGAATCCAACAAAAAGACAGTAAAACTCCTCCTGCCTGACTACTTGACTGTTAGTGCATTGGTTACTTGAGCTAGTACATTGGTCTTTTCTGGCCTTCAGAATTTTTTTTTCTTTTTTTTGTTAATACATATTTGCAGTACACAATGATTACATTTCTCATGGGGTAACTGTATACGTACATAACACATCTCAATTCTTTTTTTGTCTCCTTCCTCTCCCATCCTTCCCTCTTCCCTCCAACTCTTACTCTCCTTCTTATTTGCAAAAGCTCTATTTCCATTTTTTTCTTCAGTTCTTTTTTCACCCCTTTCCCCTTCCTATCTGTCCCTCCCTCCCTCCACCTCCTGTTCCCCTTTCCACTCTTCGAAAGAAAATTAAAAATAGAAATTGCATTTGTCCTAGCTATTCCCCTTCTAGGTATCCTCCCAAAAAAGTTAAATTCATCTTATTACAGTGATACATGCATACTGTGTTTATAGCAGCACAATTTATTACAGCTAAATCTCTCAAACAGCATATATGTCCATCAACAGATGAATGGATAAAGAAAATGTATTTATCTCAAATGGAGTATTACTCTGAGATAAAGAAGGATAAAACTGTGGCATTTGTAGGTAAATGGATTCACCTCAAGACCATGTTACATGAAATAAATCAGACACACAGGTGTGAAAAATCTCATGATTTTTATTATATGAAAAGCTCCCCCCCCCAAAAAAAGTCCCAAAATACAAGGAGTAAGAGATAGATACTAGGAAGTAGGGAGATCTTTTTCAAATGGCCTTCAGACTTCACTAAAACATCAATTTTTCCTGAGTCTCAAGCCTACTGGCTTTCAAACTGGAATTTATATCTCAAGATTTCCTGGATCTCAGGCCTTCAGAATTGAGCTGAACCTAAACATCGGTTCTCTTGGGTTTCTACTGTGGAGACAGTGCATTTTAAGACTTTTCAACCTCCATAATCATATGAACCCATCCCTTATAAGAAGTATAAATTTGTTATCTATCAATCCACCCATCCATCCACTCATATTGGTTGTTTCTCCGAGAAACTTTTATTAATGTAGGCTGTCAACCTCATTCTATAGAGGAAAATGCTGAAGTTCAGAGATGTTCAGTGATTTAGCCGGGAGACACCTACAGCTGGTGGCAGACACCTTCAGGTACAGCATGAATCAGGTCAATATCTGTTGTAACTGCCTTTTTCTGTTAAATTTCCACAACAGACATTGGCTTGCTGTAGAGAATCAAAGATGCCCTATTGCAGTAACTGTGTAATTGTTCTCCAGTCGTCAAATGAAATCTCTCTCCTTCTCCCACTTCTCCACTTATGTCACCAAGAAAATCCACTGCTACTCAGCTTCATCATTTCACTGTCCTTCCTACCAGTTAAAGCTTCTGAGCTTGTCATTCAAAGTCCTTGTTGATCTGGCCTCCGTGCATCCTGCCAGAATTGCTGGCTCCAGCTACATCAAAAAACTCACAATTTATTTCTAGGACGTACTATTTCTTTCACGCATCTCTTCTTTGTTTTGTGTCTTACTCTATGCTTGGAATATCTAACCTGCCTAATCTCCAACCCACACCAACTCTGTTATCTGAAAGGTTTAAAATATAGTTTAAATACCATCTCCTCTTGGAAGTTCTGCCCAATCCTCTGAACCTTACCTCCTTGTGCTTTTGTTCTCCTGTTGTCCCATATCAACCTATAACATTTAGCCCAACTGGCTTTATTACTTCCCTACTCAATCAAAACATCCTTGAAGGCATAAACCACATCTTGGTTTGACTTACCCACACTTCAATCTAGTACAGTGCCTTGGAAATCACAGCTGCTTAATAAATGCTCATTTTCTTTAAATGACCTGTTAAAATCTACCACAATATCATTTACCACAGCTAACGACTGGAGACAACCTAATTATCTATCAATGGAAGGCACAAGAGAATCGTATGTAGCTCTATAAAAGAAGAAATCTCTGCATGTACTGAAATAGAATAACCTCCAAGACATATTGTTAATCGAAAAAGAGATAAAATCCAGAATGATTAGAATATGCTGCCAAATATGCAGTTAAAAATGTGTGTGCACATAGTTATGTTCCTATAAAAGCAAAAGATATCTCTTCATGAACACCTAAGAGACTGATGACAGTGGCTGACTCTGGAGAAAAGAACTAAATGACAGGATCAGAGGGAAGAGAGTAACTTATTATTTGTCACATTACTTTCCTCATGCTGAAATTTTTACTTTATAGACACATTAACCTATTCAGGATAAACAAAATTTTGGCATGTATCTATGACATGGGAAAAGGAGCACATTAACTTTTTTTTTTTTTTTTTTTGGTGCTGGGGATTGAACTCAGAGGCAAGCACTCTAGCCACCGAGCTAAATCCCCAGCCTGAAATTGTTATTAAGTATTGACATATATTTCTGTTTCACATTAGCTTGAAAGGACCCTGAAAAATGTATCATGTTTATCTAGTAATCCAACACAGATGAAGCTGTATTTCTGAGCTGAGATGATTCTCAAAGAAACATGAAAGTAACAACAACATTTATATAGGTTTTAAACTGTGTCAGGCACTGTTCAACGCTCGTTTAATTTTTACAACTATGGTGTGAAATAGGTATGCACTACTATTATCCCAATTGTAAAGATAAGGACACTAAAGAGTGAATTGGAAGGCCCAAGACTATATGTTATGGCTTGTGTTTACATGTTCCCCCAAAGTCTCATACAGTCATAGGTGGGGTGTTTTCAGAGTTGGCTGGATCTAGAGTGTGATTATTAAATTAGTCCACTGATTGGTTTGGCATAGTTCTGCTGGGATCAAGGATTAAGGGCACAAGAATTAAGGGTAGGAGTGCTACTCACCCTATGGGCAGATAGCCTGGATAAAATATAAGGGGCAGAAAGAGGCTTGTCCACTCCTTGCTTGTCTTGCTGCCTTCTGCTTGTCTGCAATGTCACCTTGCCTTGGATCCAGTCGATTATGGACTGAAACTTCTACAAATTGAGAGCTAAATAAATCTTTCCCCCTTCAACCTTGGGTGTCGGGTATTTTGTCTCAGCAATGAGAGAAAAGTAACTAAGATACTATAAAAAGAGTGGTTAGAGAATGTATATGACTGCAGGGAGCTTAGGTCTGGGGTCTGTGCCCTTAACCACTACACTTTGTCACTGGCAGCAAGGCAGAGGGAGAAACCAGCAGTTGATAAGTGACCAATAAATACATTGGATAGATAGACAAACGCATGGACAGACAGGTGGATGTTTATGTTGCTGAGCGGATGCATGGGTGGTAAGGATATGGATAATGGAATGGGAAGTGGTGGGGTAAGCTGCAGGAAAAGTAAGGCTTTTGCAATTAGAAAGATCTAGATTTGGAATGTAATGCTGCCTTTTCTTTAACACCAAGCAAGATGCTTAAGCCATCTATCCTTGTTTCCAAGCTGGCCTAGAACTCTGGGAAAGCAGGGACATTTTGCAGTTAATTTACCTGCTGTGACTCTAAAGTCTGGAGGAATATCTGACACATAATAGGTGCTCATGAGTATTTGTTGCACGAACTTATAAACTATCAAATGGACAAATGTAGGCATTAAGACTCACTTGTAAGGGGCTAGTGTGAGTATTGATTAGCATTTAGTATAGCTGGTACATAACTAATAAGTTTTGCTTCCCTCGGCCCTACTACATTCACAGACGCTACACTCAACTGGGAATTCAGAACTGTAGATTTGTTTTCCAGTTACTGAGTAGCCGTGTGGCCTTGGACCAGATACCTTCTTGTTCTGAGACTTGGTATGCAAAATATATAAAATGAGTAATATTTGAACATTTTTCACAGAAGGTAGGGAGAATGCAAGGTGGGAAAACTCCTTTTCTAAAATCTTAAGCAACCACTCAACAAATAAAGCAAATGTCCAGGTGATCTAAATGAACCAGAGGCAAGAGATACAGACTCCTGTCTGCTCTTTCACCCACATCCTAAGGCACTGTCATGGTAACCCTATGGCTCTATGGCAGTATTCTGCAAACTTTTTCTATAAAGGGCCAACTAGTAAATATTTTAAGCATTGTGGACCATGTGGTCTCTGTCGCACCTACTCAATTTGTGCTTAAGTACCCATTTATAGTTTGTGAACGAATGGGTATAGCTATGTTCCAATAAAATATTACTTACAGATCCTGAAATTTGAGTTTCAAAATTTCATATGCTTGTATTACAAAATATTATTTTTTTATTTTCCATAGCCATCTGAAATATAAAAATAATTCTTAGCATCTGGGCCAGAGTTGGTCAGTAGGGTATATTTTGCTGACATCTCATTTACAGAGTTGGGCAAGATTATTCCCAAGTTCATCCAACTTGGTCCATAGAACTGAGGCAGCTCAGAAACAACATGAGCACTGCAGAAAGTATGGCCCAAAATTATAGTGCTACCCTGGAAGTTCTGGAATACAGACAACAAAATGGTACACTCTAGATTAAGAGAATTAAAAAAGGAGAAGACTCAAGTTCTGTTCCCACCTTCCCCAGGCTGAGCAGCATTTTAAGTGCTTAGTAATTCATCATCTACTCTCAGGACTTCAACTATCACAGTGCCTCCCGATCTCCTCTGAGTGCCATAGCTAGATAAACAACTCCCTATTGGACATGTACAATGCAAGACTGTCTGAATCATTTCAAACACACCAGGACTCAAACTGTAATAGTCATCTCCCTATTCCAGCTCCTGCCCAAATTTTACATCCCTTACCTCAGTAAAGAATATTGTTGTCCACTTTTTCTCGCAAGAAGATTCTGTCACTAGAGGCACAGGACGACTAGAGTGTGTCAAGTCTTCACTGATCCTTCCCCTGATTTATGGCAGCATCTTTAATATTAGTAACATTTATCAGACGCTGGCTCACAATCTAAAGCTGAGTTCAAGCCCTTCATTCTGTGTTTCTAGACTGGTAGACATGTAGGTAAACTAAGTGTGAAAATTGGAAGTTGTCCAATGGAAGTTGTCGCCCATCAGCCCATTTTTCCCTTCCTTCTTGGTATCAGAAACCTCCACTCACTATTTTTGGTGTACACAATGCCACCTAGTTTAAATTATAGCACTGAATAGCTTCCCTTGCAGATGGGAGCAGCATGACTCAGGTCTTCAATGAGATATAAGTAAAATTACTAAAAAGTCATATATGACAAACTAACAGCCAATATTATGATAAATGGTCAAAAAACCAAAAGCTTTCACTCTAGAATCAGGAACAAGACAAGGATGTCCACGATCACCATTCTTATTCAGTATAGTTCTGGAAACATTAGCCAGAGCAATTAGACAAGAGAAAGAAATAAAAGGAATAAAGATAGCAATAGAAGAGATTAAATTACCATTATTTGTGGATGACATGACACGCTACATAGAAGACTCCAAAAACTCCACCAGAAGGCTTCTAGATTTAATAACCAAGTTCAATCACATAGTTGGATACAGTCAACACTCAAAAATCAATAGCATAATAAACTCACTGAGAGAGAAATCAGGGAAGCTTCACCATTCACAGTAGCATAGAAAAAAATGAAATATTTAGGAAAAAATCTAAAAAAGCAACTAAAAGATCTTTACTTTTAAACTACAGTACTCTTAAAAAGGAGATTGAAAGAGCTATCAGAAAATGGAAAGATATCCCTTGTTCTTGGGTAGGAAGAACAAACATAGCAAATGAAAATGACAATGCTTCCTAAATTGCTATACAGATTTAATGCAATTCCAATCAAAATACCAATAACATACTTCAGAGAATTAGAGAAAGCAATCATAGAATTCATCTGGAACCGGAAGAGACCAAGAATAAGAAAAACAATTCTGGGCAACAGGGGCAAGGCAGAGGGCATCAGACTCTCTGACTTCAAATTGCACTATAAAGCTCCTGTGATAAAAGCAGCATGGTACTGGCAAAAAACACACTGAGGATCAATGGAACAGGTTAGAAGAAACAACCCCAAACACTCAAATGTCTCATCTTTGACAAAGGAGGCAAACACCCTCACTCGAAGAAGACAACCTCTTTAATTAATGGTGCTGGAAAGACTGGCTTTCCACATGCCAAAGACTAAAACTAGACCCATCTCTCTCACCATGTACTAAACTAAAATTGAAGTGGATCAGAGATCTAAACATTAAAACAGAAACACTAAATTTGCTAGAAGATAGAATAGGAAGTACTCTTGAAGACATAGGTGTAGACAAAAACTTTATGAAAAAAATTCAGACTGCACAGGAAATAATGCAAAGAATCTGTGATTGGGATTGAACAGCAGAAGAAATCGCCAACAGAGTGAGGAGAAAACACACAGAATGGGAAAAAAAAACTTTTGCCAGCTGTTCCTCAGACAAAGGTCTAACATGTGGAATATATAAAGAATTAAAAAAAAAAAGACACCCCAAATTTAATGACCCAATCCAAAAATGGGCATTTGAAATAAATAGACACTTCTCAGATAAAAAAGTACAAATTGCAAATAAATATATGAAAAAGTGTTCGACATCACTGGTAATTCGAGAGATGCAAATTAAAACAATGCTAAGATTCTGTCTCACTCCAGAAAGAACAGCTATTATCAAGAAATTAACCAATAGCAAATGCTGGAGGGGCTGTGGGGGAAAAGGAGCACTCCTCTACTGTTGGTGGGAGTGTAGACTAGTCCAAGTATTGTGGAAATCAGCATGGAGATTCCTCGAAAAACTACAACTACAAATTCCATTTGACCCAGCTATTCCTCTTCTTGGTATCTTCCCAGAAGAATTAAAAGCATCGTACCACAGTGACATATGCACAATTATGTTTATAGAAACACAATTTGTAATAGCTAAGTCTTGGAAACAACACAAATGCCCAGCAAGTGATGAATGAATAAAGAAGATGTGGGTTTTTTTTTTTAATACGGTGGAGTACTACTCTGCCGTAAAAAGGAAACTTGAGACATTTCTAGGTAAATGGATGCACCTTGAGAACATACTTTTAAGTGAAATAAATCAGACACACATGAGCACATCTCAAATTGTTTCTCTGGTATGATAAACCATAAGTGTAAATAAGGACAAAAATGTATAATAGATATTGTGAAAAAGAAAATATTCAAATGGGAAGGAAAACTAGGGAGAAAGTAGGCAGAAAGGAAGGAAGGGAAAAAGAAAAAGAGGAAACAATGGAAAATGTAAATAAAGCTGGTGTAAATAAGGAGAAGAAGAGAAGTTGAAGGGAGGGGCGAGGAAGGGGGAAAAAATCCCAAGGTAGATCATGTATAGCTACAAATTAATTATAATGAATATGATTGTTATGTATATTTAAAATGTACCAATAAATCTTCTTGGTTAAAAAACAAACTGGAAGAATGGAACCAATTTAATGAAAGTTTTATTCCACATGAAAATATAGACACTCTGAATCTTTAAGCACTGCATAGCATATGTCATCAAAATATATAATAGAAAAGCTGTTATAATTACGAGAACTTAATAAAAAATACTTCTGGGAAGACTTCTTAAAAAGGCGGAGTCCTTTACCTCTTCTTTTTCCCTTCCAAAATGTGGATGCTAGTAAGTTTTCTGGGGGTTCAGCACTCATCTTGAAGTATGAAAATTGTAAGCCAAATGCTAGGAATGATGGAGCAGAAAAGCCCCTTTAAAAATTTCTGAAACTTCCATACTAGCCCAGGCATACTTATCTCCTGATGTGTGTGAAATAATAAAACCTTGTGTGTTTTAAGCCAGTGTAGATAGGTTTCTGTTATAGCACAACTTGTTAAATTTACAAGTTGGTTATTTCACCTTGCCTGTGCAGGGACTGCCACCAACTCATATGTTGTGGTTCTTATAAAGATCATGTGGAATTTGAAATTGGATTAGTCCACAATTCTATGTTCTTCTCTGACCCAGTAGACTAGTGTAAGGATGGGGCAAGGAGAACGGAAAACCCTGAGTTCTGGCAGTAAAGGAAAGTAAAAGAATGCACTACTCTACAGCGAATTAAAAAAAAAAAAAGTCAAAAATTTTTTTATTATCACTATATACCAGTAATTGTAAACAATTTCAGTGATAAAATGCTCCCCTTGCAAAAATAGGTGTTGGTAAAACTTCAAAATAATTTTTGTGGTCACTACCGACCATATATATGTATATATATTTATATTTATATTTATATTTATATTTATATTATATATATTTATATTTATATATATATATATGAAGTTTCAAATTAGCACCTTTTATGACTTGCCCTTTAATCAACATTGTATTCTACATGGAAGTTGACTCACCATACTCCTAGTTACACAGTTAGTCCTGACACACAGATTTAACTACATATGTTCATTCAATTATTTCTCTTTGTAAAAGATTCAGAATCATTCAAGTTAGCTTAAGTGTTTTGTATCTACAGTCCCTCTGGTACTATATGTTTCAGCATGTAAAAAGAGTGTTTAAAGTAAACAATGGTACCACAGTGTTCATAAAAACAAAAAATGACAATTCTGTCATTCTATGTGACCATTGGAGTTTGTATACATGCTTAAAATAATGAGCAAGAAAATACCAACTGCAAAATAGGTTTTTGTTCAGTGAATGCACATCTTAATTCACACACAAGTTTTTAATTCAAATTCCTTTAAAATATAAATTTATTGCTCCTTTTCATCATTCAGAAATTGAAGAACAAATCAAGAAAATTAAGAATAGCACTGATCACTACAGGATTAATACTAAAAATAACTATCATAAAGAGTAAAGCGTTAAAAATTATCAATTTCAGATATCACGTATGCTAGGTATACAATATCTCTAAAGTATTAATAATACACTCTATCTTCTCAGAATCAGGAAAATAGGAGACTAATTCATACGTACTCTACATGGAACCACCTCTCACTCAGCCTCACTAATGGCTAAGAGTACAAAGCAGAGCATTAAACCACTGAGTTGAAATGTCCTTGTAAGCATGCAGCCAATCTTTATTCTTTCTAGCACCACTCTTAGCTATATGAGGATCCAAACAGATAATCAGAAAGGAAAATGACATAAAGCGTCTACAAACAATGCTAGATACAGCCCTATCGTCATATAGATCATCTCTACATTACCACCAAAATCTAAGCCACCGTTACACCTAACCTGGACTGGACTATTGTAAGTGACTTTTCACAGCTCTTGTCCTTGCCCTAATACAATCTACTTTCCTCTTAAAACTTAAAACAGATTATGTGCCCTCATCTATTCAAAATCTTCCCATGGCTCCCCGTCTCAGTTACAATAATTGCCCTATAAAATTGGTCTATTTTCTCTTGATTTTAACTTTCATTCTTCTGCTAATTCTTCATCCTCAGAACATTTTTTCTTAAACCAGTTGTGCTCTTTCTGAGTGTTCCTTATGCCTAGAACCCTCTTATTCTGAACATACACACTGAGCTTATCCCTTCATTTTCTTCACACCTCTATGAAAATGTCCTTTGAAGCTTTGACTGGTCTATCTAATACACCCTCCCACTCTCTATCTCTTTTTGTTGTTTTACCAGTATTTTTTCCTTAGTGCTTAGCGCATCTTGGCATATTGTATACTCATTTGTGTGACTGTTTAGTGTTTCTCCACATTCCAGGATGTAAGCTCCCGGGGAATAAGAATTTTTTGTTGTTATTCACTGCTGTCTCGTCTCCTTCTACATCCATGCCAATTCTTATTGGATATCCCATGTTTTTTTTTTTTTTTTTTTTTTTTTTTTTTGGTGCTGGGGCTCGAACTCGGGTCCTTGTGGTTGCAAGGCAAGCACTTTAACCGCTGAGCTAAATCCCCAGCCCCTCCCATGTTTTTAATATACATTAATGACCTCAAAGTACCTATAAGATCAGATACTTTGTTCCCATTTTATGGATAAGAATACTGAGGATGAAAGAGGTTTGACAATTGGTAAAGGTTTCAGAAGTGAAAAATATAAAAGCCACCCTGCACCTTAGACCTGTGACCCTCAGAAGAATGTTCTTTCCACTCTAGCCACAGTGCAAATTAGCATTGCAGGCAGATGCTACGAATAAATATCCTGCACAGTTTACCAATGTGAACTCACAGTTTAACATCCCCTATATACCAACTCACAGTGTAACACCCTCCATCAAGAGAGATTTTATTCTGTAAAATCTTGAAAATGTTTTATGTTCAAGGACTATGAGCTACACGTTACACTTGAAATAGGTTACAGTAGTCAAATGTTCTAAAAGGAAATCTTATTGTTAATAATAAAAAGCTCAGTGAGTATTTTAGGTGCCTTGCAAATGAAAGAAAAAAGAGGGAAGACCTCTTGACTAGCCACATTATAAAATAATGGCAAGATATGCACTCCTTATTTTTTTTCCTAATAATCCATTAGTTAACTTTTATCTAACGTTCCTCCTAGGAACTCTGAAATCTTAGCAACTCCGGCCTGCAAGTAATTTTGGTGATCATTAATAGCCTCATTTAAAGGTATTTAGCAATCTGAAGCTCAAAACATTTTCACCAAACATTCAATATTTGGGCCAAGATTAGAAGTTTCCTGCCTCCTAGGCTAAAATAGAGTTTATTACTCCTACCTTTTGAATTCTGGAAAATGCTAACTAATGCTTCCATTATATAATATTTACTGCTTCAATCCTTAAAAAATATAATAATGAAGCTGGGCATGATGGTGCATGCCTGTAATTACAGTGCTCCAAGGGTTCTCCCCAGCCTGCGTGACTTAGTGACTTAGCAAGAGCCTGCATCCAAACAAAAACAAAAGAAAAAGGAATAGGGATGTAACTGCGCGTGAAGGCCCTGGGTTCAAACCTTAGTACTACAAAGAAATTATAATGACTTTCTTCCTATCAATTAATCTTTAGTTTGTTAGTCTTCACGAGATGCCTGTCACTCTATTCTCTCTCGCATACACACAATTGGCAAAATTTCAAATCTCTCCATTAATTTAACATGCTGTCAGTGTGTGCTTTGGGGCCTCTATATCTATTACAATATATGTGGAAGAGGTGGAAAGTCTCACCTAGATTCAGCTGCCAGAAGTGCCAAAACTGGCATGAGGTTCTGCAAATTTTACAGTATTTGCTCATATTTGAAGAAGGTCCTTTCCCAAGAGCATCATTGCCTATTGGATTTCTCCCTCTCTCTCAGAACCATTTGAACTGCTGATTGTGTGGAGCAGTGGTGAAGGACAGAGGGAGAGTCTGGAGACAAATGCTAGACTCAAATTTGGCCCCACGTGTTTATAGCCTTGAGCGAGTTTTTCCCACTCTCTGGGTGTTAGTTTTCCTGGCTGGACCACAAGGACTCTAATATATTTACCTCCTCCAACGTTTTCTAATTCTACAAACATTTGATATAGCTTTCATGGGACTCTAGGGAAAGAGTGAGTCTGGGAAGAAGGGTCTCTTGAAGTCTTTGTATTTAGACACATAAAGTTGATGCTTTTAAGAATCACTGAAACAGAGATCCTGAGACAAACCCCGAGGAAGGGAAAAGGACAGTTTCTTTTAATGAAGTCTCACACCATATTCCCTCCTCCCGTCTAGAATAGGAGCAAAAAGGAGTTAAACATAATTTTTGCCCAATCACTTCAGGCTACTTGGTGTTAGCTACAGGTTGTGGGTGACAATGCAGAAGCATGGGCTATCATTGTGATCAGTACCTGCTGACCTAACTCAACTGTCCTCCAAGACCTTCTTGTCCATGTCTGCTGTCTGAGGACAAAGCCACTGTGGGCTCTCACTCCTCAGAGCACCTGATCAGGCTTCAGTCAGTGAAGCATCAAGATGCAGGCACCACTTCCTCTCTGCAAAAGGGAGTCATTCCAAGGTCTCCAGGTAGAAAAGAGAGCACCACAGCATAAAATAGGAGGAGGATGCAAAACACACAAGCATGCACGGGACAGGGGGCTCTGCTAGCTGCCTGTGGTCCAGAATGGGGATTTCTGCAGCTATCACAAAGCCCCAAGTATCGACAGGATGATACCAGTCCTAGCAAGACAAGGTTGCAGGGCTTTCTCTGGCAGCTTCTACCAGAATGGCTTTCTGGTCCTTATACTCTGGGGCTGGCCAGGATCAAAGGGTACAGGAAGCCTAGTTCTGGAGGTGGATTAGGTGCAGCTCTCCCAGGGCCCCTTTGTCGTCCAGGCTTTCTGACTGATCCCCGAGACCCCTTACCAGCTTGCCTGCCTCCCTTGAGATTCACTGCTCTCAGAGAGCCACCTACCAGCCCCCTGGCCTCTCTGACCTCCCAGGTGACTCCTGAGCTGTTCAGTACACCTCCTCTAGCTCCCACCCCCTTTTCACCACAATCTCAGAGGGCAGCAGAAATGCGGAGGGGGATGGGAGGGGGCTATCCTAGGCCCGCGGGCCTGCGGGAGCTCTGAAAATGGCCACAGCAAGCTCACTGGTGTCTCAAGGATGGCGGCAAGGGCGGTCGGTGGGCAGAGGTGAGGGGGGTCGCTGCACGGAGGTGGTTGGAAGGACTGGAGGTGGGGCTCGGGGACTAGGGCTCAAGCAGGGGAAGCCAGGGCTGCGTGCACTCACCATTCCTGATCCGCCCCTAATCCACTGCATGGTGCCCGGGAAGTCCGGCTTCTCTGAGGCCCGATTCCTGGCGCGGGTTGTCGCGGGCTGGCTAGGAAGGCTGGGATGGAGGGAGAGAGAGCCCCAGCGCCCCCTCCGCCTCCCCTCCTCCACAGCCCTACAGCCCAATCCCCTCCGCCCCGACCTTGCCTTCAGTCAGGTTGTTTCATGCCCGCAGACAGGCTCTGCCTCTCCACCCTGCTGTTGGGGGTGGGGGGCTGCCTGGCCGCGAGAAGCACGCGGGCGGGGGAGGGGGGGTCCCAGTGGACTGCCTTTGTCCCCTGTCAAGACTTTAGAACTGTAGGTAGGGTGCGGCCAAGAATGGGACTGAAAACTCTCCACCAGGGAGAAGGCAGCAGCCACCTCTGCCTGTCTTCCTCTGCGCTGGTGTCAGATGCTGCTTATTTGTGGGGCTTCCCATTTGTGTTGAATCAGGAGAAAATCCTTTTCAAAGTTACAGAGGTGTTGGGCCAATCTCTGAATAATAAGGTCCAGTCTCCGGTGAAACCATGCCAGTACTCTAATGCTTTCTTCCCCCAAGTTCTCCCTCTGCATACTCCCCTGGGGTCTTCTCTAATGCAACGTGCAGTCTGTTTTTCGTTTTGTTTTGTTTTCCACATTATTTTCACTTAGAGCAATCCTGTGGAGGCAGGCATTAATAACCCCACTTTACAGATAAATAAATGGAGATCTAGAAGAGGGAAGGGATGTGTGTAAGGTCAAATGAAAAAGGTAAAGCTTTGACTTTATCCTCTGTAGCTTTCCAAACTTCTCCCCGCCCCTCCCCCACACCACTCCAGGCTTCTCTCTTATATATCAGGAATACAGAAGATGGTTTAATGATGGATGGATTTTCCCTTTGCTTATTTTGCTGAGAATGAGTCAAATGTATATTAGCAAAGCAGGCAAATGGAGAAACAGCCCAAATCTTCATGATGCCCTCAACTCAGGCAACACGGCCCTGGCTGGCCCATTTGCATCTGCTGAGAATTGATGTTGTGGGTCACATTGCAGCATTATACTATACAGTGCTAACAATAGCTATGTGTACTATGAGATGGATGCAACGGAATTTTTTTTTTTTGTTTTTTTTTTTTATTTTTTTTTTTTTTATTTTAAACCAAGAGCATGTATTGGTACATTCTACATACATTGGTCACATTCATTACATTTATTCTGTACCTATACATGGTGCATCTTGGTTTTCCCCCTGTCCCCCGCCCCTCCCCTCTCCTCCTTCCCTCCCTATTTATAGCAGGTTCATTCATCATTTTCCATATTTTCCCTTTCCCCTCTCTTTCCCCTGTTGCCTTTCTGCTTTTCCCCTTCTTTCTTTCTAGTACTCCTCTCCTCTGCACACCATCCTCCTTTTATATAATATCTATTACACCTCTTTGTCCTTATTTACAGTTATGGTCTCTTACATCAGAGAAACAATTCGATGTGTGCTCATAATGAACCCCCTGTTGAAGACATGAACGCTGAATCTCAAGAGGTTGAAGAAATTATATACAAAGTAGTACAATAAAATAAGAGAAGACTCCAAAACTCCTGACTTAGTCAAGAAGGGAATTGCAGAGAGAGCGACAACAGCAAGAGGAAATTAAAATATGATATCAGGAATAAATTCCTGCAGATGATTGACACAAAGCCATCACTGGCATGGTGTGCACACAGCCCTGTTGTCCTCTACTTCTTAGCAAACCCTCCCCACTTCACACAAGCCATTATTTTGGCCAAAAAAGATTGAAGCCCTGTTCAGTTTCCAGTCAAGGGAGGTGAAGCTGAGTGACCATTTAGTGAGGGATTCCTGAATCAAATGGGAGGTTGGCCTGGGTGACTTCTCAACTTCCTCCCAAGGCTAGTACTCTGGGCATTGGTGATTCTACTGTGTTTTCTCATTTTCCCACCTCTGGGCCTTCATTCACTGTAAACATCCTGAATGCACCTTTCCTGCCAAACAGTCCATTCAAACTGTCACGACTGTTTAAGACGTGGCTCTGGCCACACCATCTTTAGGAAGCTTTCTAGGACTACCTCCAGGCCCTGGTTTTACCATTTTTCATCTAAATTCTAGTATACTCCCATTTAACCCCCTTAATTGAAAAAGTTCTTTTTATTTCCTGGTTATTAAAGGCTGACTTTTGCCCTGCTCCCCTTCATATGTTGAACTTCTAACCCCTCGTACCTTAGAATGTGGATGTATTTGAGTATAGATTCTTTAAAAAGGTAATTAGGTTAAAATGAGAACATTAGTATGGGACCTTGACTAATGACCCTATAAGAAGAGGATATTTGGACAGACAGGTACAGTGAGGACCTTGTGAAGACTCTGGGAGAACACAGTTTTCTACAAGCCCAGGAGAGGGGTCTCAGAAGAAACTGGCCCTGATGACATCTTGATCTCAGATTTATAGCCTGTAGGACTATAAGAAAATAAATTTCTGATAAGCCACTCAATCTGTGCTACTTTGGTATAATAGCCCTAGAAAATCAAAGCACTGGTCATATGTATACCTTTCTATTTCCTGTCACTTAACTAGAATTACAAGACTTTTTTTTTATTTTTTATATTTTGAAAGCAGTAACAGTGAATTACTTACCTTGGTGTCTTCTAAAACAGTGACTGGCACATAGAAGACACCAAACAAAACTTTCAGTTTTCTGATGTGTGTATTCATTCAATAATATAGGGTGCCTATCTGCTAAGCATTGGTATAGATAGGATAGAAGACAAAGTCCTTCAAGGAGCTTACAATCTACTAGAAGTAAAAGAGATAAAGAGAATAGATAAGTAAACAAACAAGAAAGAGATTATGCTCTGAAGGATTCAAACCAATTTATGTAACATGACTACCCTGGGATTAGATAAAGTGTAGCAATCAGGAAAACAGAAACAACCCTAGATTTTTACCCTGGATCTTTTAAACCAAGAGAATTTAATACCAGGAGCACATCACACTTGCACAGCAATGAAACCAAACAGGAGATGGTGAGGCAACCTAGTATTTGGCAGTCATAGAAAGCTGTTACCCTTCCTAGGGATGGATGGGTAATGGGAGAAGGTAATGTTATTTGAATTGAGAATCAGGTGCTGCTATGCAGATGCTAAAAGCTTGGTGAGTTAGCCTATTAGAAACGAGAGCCATGAATGGAAGACTTATTCACCCAAATTTGGAGCCATGGAAGAATAAAACTATCATAGGTATGGGGAAAGTATCTTAGCTTCTCCCTTCCTTCTGCCTGTCAATCTCTTGAAAGTGTCTCTCACTGGACAGAGGAACTGAGAAAACAAAAGAGCCAAATAATATAGTTTTAAGAAAAGTAGAGAATGGATCTGAAAGCAAATGGGCCAGTGTTAATACAAGGTGTGGTCAAAATACACAGTGAATGTTTACATTTAAGAAAGTGATTATAGTAGAAGACACATTGCAATTGTCTTTCCCAAATTATTCCTCCATGTTTTGAACACACCTGTAGTATCATTCTTGCCACTTTCTGAAGCAATTCTGGAAGTGTGCTTTCATAAGTATCTTTGCAAGGTATGGTCCAAAATGCTGTGAATGATGCTGCCAAGTACCACCCAAAGGAAAAGCAGGCTCATAAAAAAAAAAAAAAATCACAGTGTGTCTTCATTGATCTTATTCACCTGATCTAGCACTATGTGACTTTTGATTCTTCCTCAAAGTCAAAATGACTATGAAAGGTAAACATTTTGAATCAACTCAGGCCATTGAGGCCACCAGGACGGTGCAAATAAAACACGAAAGAGTACAATTAAAGACAGTACAAGTAAAGCCACTAATGACCCTATAAGAGGAGGAGATTTGGACACAGGTAAAGACCTTGCAAAGACTCAGGGAGAACACACTTATCTAGAACTGCTTCAGACAGTGGCAAGAATGATAGAATAAGTGTGTTTGAAGCAAGGGGGAAAATTTTGAGGGTAATTAATGGCAATATGTCTTTTACTGTACTAAATTTTTTTAAACTTAAACACTAGCTGTATTTTTTTTATTTTATTTTAAACCAAGAACATGTATTGGTACATTCTACATACAATGGTCACATTCATTACATTAATTCTGTACCTATACATGATGTATCTTGGTTCTCCCCCCTCTTCCCCCCTCCCCTCTGCACCCTCCCTCCCTATTTACAGCAGGTTCATTCATCATTTTCCATATTTTCCCATTCCCCTCTCTCCCCT